>JACTNT010000047.1:0-174621 GCA_022343325.1 Plenodomus biglobosus
ACTTATTATAAGTTTAGCTTCTATATAGTACGTATCCTATATAGGTTATTATAGTTACTTAGTACTTATATAGTATACTAGGTACCTTCTAAGTAATATTACTACTACTTAAAGCTATAAATAATAGCTAGTAGTTCTAAGTTATAGACTTTATAATTTAGCTTAGTAGCTTATAGTTTCCTTAAGATAAAAGTAACTAGGTGCTATTTATTATCTTTAAAGAGCTATAAAAGGATACCTATAATAGTAAAGGTAGAGGCGTTTATTTTAACCTAAATAGGACGCTTAGCTTTAAAGTAGCGTAAGATAGGCGCGCTTAAAAAGCGTATCTTAAGTATCTTAAAAGACTTATCTATAGTAAATATCTAAGTAAAGCCTTTATCCTTTTTAAGTAAATTAGTAAGGGGGGTAGTCTATATAGAATAGCCTATAATAAAGCGTTAATAGAAGTTAGTAAAACCTAGGAAAGATTATAGTTCCTTAATATTAGTTAGCTATAGCTATTAGGTAATAGTTTCTACCTAAGCTAGATTAGTATATATACCTCGCGTGCTAATAATAAAGCTTAGGAAGTGTACTTTATTAGATATAAAGGTGCACTTTAGTAGGTTAATAAATAATTCTACCTTATATAGTAATTAAAGTATAGTGCGTATAGTACGCTAGTAAAGCTTAATATTATTACTACTAGTGTAGATAAGGATATTATCTAGGTATACTACGTATATATAATCTAAGTATTTAATTAAGGCTCTATTAATATAGGCCTAGAAGCTAGTAGGGGTATTAGTTAGCCTAAATAGTATTACTAGATATTTAAAATAGCTATAGTAGGTATAGAAAGCTATTTTCTATTTATCTCTTACCTTAATCTATATTCTATAGTAGGTATTCTAGAGGTCTAGAGTAGTATAATAGTATACGCCTAATAGGTAGTCTAGCGTCTCTCTAACTAGTAGGAGTAGGTAATAATCTTTTATAGTAATTACGTTTAAACTATAGTAATCTACGTAAAGGTAAAGTATCCTATCTTTCTTAGGGATAAATAGGATAGAGGCCTCTATAGGGCTAGTACTATAGCAAATCTAGCTATTACGTAGCGCTTATTCTAAGTACTCTCTAAGTAACTTTAGCTCTTATAAGGAGAGATTATAAAGTAGTCTATATAAAGGCTCCTTTCCTTCTAATAGAGGAATAGCGTAGTCTAAGGACTTAAAATTTAGAGGGGTAGTAGCTACCTCCTTACTAAAGATATTAGAGTAGTCCTTTAAAGTATCTAGTATACGTAGCTCTTACGCTATATATACTTTATAGATATAAGTATTATAATCTAAGTTAATACTAGTAGTCTATATAATACTAAGAAGTAGTAGGTTAAGACCTAATTATTATATATCTTCTTCTAACTCTTTAGTAGTAATAAGCTAAATATTAGCTACTTTATATCCCTATCTCTAGACTTAAGAGCTATAGTTAAGGTAAATATATCCTTACTAAAGAAATAGGTTACTAAGTAGTAGTAGAGAGCCCTCCTTATTAATACTATATATAGTTATCTACGTAAGGCGCTTAACACTAGTATTATTAGTTAAGCGTACCTAGAGTGTATATACTACGTAAGTACTTTATTACTATATCCTAATCTAGCCTAACTAAGGAAGCTCTACTCCTTTAATAGGTTATAGGCTTATTTTAATAGTAGTCCTTTAACTAATTAGGCTAATATCTACCTAAGGATCTAAAATAACCTATAGTTATCTTTCTAGGGTTATATCCCTAGCAGCGCTATATATACGCTTTATACCTAGTAAGATATATATTAGAGTATACCTTACTATCCCTAGGTTATTAGTAAGGCTTAAGCTTTTCCTATCTTATTAATACGTATAGGGATCTAATTTAGGTTACTACTCTTATACTTATTAGTATAGTAGCCTACCTTTTAATATTTAAAATAGGTAACACTATTCTTATCCTAAGGTAGCTTATTTATAGGAGGAGGTAGCTTCTTCCCTAGCTTCTAGTCCCTATATCTAGTGTTAACCTTAGGGCGTGTATTATAATTACGTATTAGAGAGGGTTAGTATAGGTTTTACTTAAGTATAGAGCCTAATACTATTAGATCCTCCCTTATTACTAGTACTTAGTAGTAGTTAGTAATTACTTATTATATCTCTAGTCTTAACTTTAAGAAAAGATACTAGACTCTCTATTATTTAGTATAGGGAGTAAGTTAGTCCTCTAGAACTTTAAAGTAAGTTATAAAGGAGTAAACTATTTAGTCCTTACGCTACGTTACCTAAGTGTATATTATAGCTACTTTAAGTATATAATTAATAGGGTTAAAGAGTAGGTTAAGTATATAGGCCCTAAAATATAACTAGGTTAGTATTATATTAGTTACTCTAAACGTATACTTAAAGTATATATACTATAATTCTTATAAGTCTCCTACTAAGTACTATATAGCCTAAAGAACCTTATCTTTATTATAGTAGAAAGTCTATAGTAATAGTAGAAAGGCTCCTTTATAAAAGTAAAAGAATTTATAGTATTCCTTAAGGTTTTTTCCCTTATATTCTAATAGATCTTTTAGTTTTAGTATACGCTTTAATAGTAGAGGCGTAAGCGTCCTAGATACGCCCTACTTATATATATTATTAAGGGTCTTAGGCGTATCTTCTACTATACTCCTTATTAGGTCTAGGGTAGCGTCCCTTTCTAGGTTTTTAAGGTGTAGGATCTTAGCCTCTAGTTCGCATAGGCGTTATAGTTTCTAGAGTTTATTACGTTTCCTTTAGGTAGCTTAAATATACTTATTAAGTATTAAGTATATATCTAATATAGGGGTTTGCTATTCTTTACTAAAGAGGGAACTACTTACTAGTTCTTCTCTTAGTTATAGTTTAATAGGGGGTTATTATATCTTTACTAGTAGTACCCTTTAGCTATTTACGTATATAAATAGAGCTATCTCTAGACTATTAAGTAAGAAGTATTATTATATAAGGCTTCTAGTTATAGGTAATAGTATTTACTTTATACTAGATAAAATAGTATAAAGATAGCTATAGGTATTATATTCCTATAAAAATAATACTTATCCTCCCTAAGCCTTGTATAAAGCGTAGGTTTTACGCAGCTTAGTTACTAAGATACTAGACCTAACTAGGGATGCCCCCTAATTAACTAGAACACTATAAGGTGTCTTTATAATAGGGTTGTTATAGAGGACGTAGCTCTAGCTCCAAGTAGCTTAGGATGTAACGAACCTTCGTTATACTTAGGATGTAACGAACCTTTGTTATATTACCTATCCTTAAGAACTAACTATTGCGTTCTAACACTAGCTACTTTATATTATAGCTACTTAGATCCTTATAAGTAGTTTTAGTAGGGTCTTAGTAGAGTGTCTAACTTACCTATATATCTAACTTACCTATGTGTCTAACTCACCCGTGGGGTACGTTAATGTTTTTTAAGGCTATTCCTTTAACTAACTAGCAACTTCTAAGTATGTATTTAGTAACAACCTACCCGTGCTTTATAATTAATAGCTTAAAATATTCACTACATGCTATAAGAACTAGCAGGCATGTAACCTTACGTCCCTAAGTCCTGTTACTCGCCCATGGGGTACGTTACGACTCATGCTAAGACGTTAAACTATTTGCTCAACTTTGAAAGTTTATTTACTACTGCACTATATACATACATAGGTATTGCTGTCTTTCCCAGCTTAAGATCCTACGAGTTTTGACCTGACGCAATGTGTTCACCCCGGCCAGGCCCTCGATTGACTCCTCTTAAAGCGGGTGATGAGTCTACACAGTATTGACTGGCATATTTTGCGAGTGTACAAGCTATGTATATCTGAAACTGCGAGATTGGCGAGCGCCTTGAGTTACTCTTGGCCACGGAGAGTCAGGAACGCATCGGCGGAGAAATTATTGCCAAGGCCAAAAGCCGGATCCAATCAACCCGAATAGGTTGTGCACGGGTATATCAAGTTGATCAGGAGACGGGATCCTAAGTGGATGTTCCTGCGGGGAAGTATGTAGATCGTTTCTCAACTCGAGAGGCTGCAATGCATGGCTGGGTGAAGTGGTGCCGAAATGTGTGTGCGTACCTAGGTCCAGAACGCACTAAGACATTAATCGCTACCTGGAGAATACTGTCTCTAGTGCCAGTGGAATTTGTCGTTCTGCAACGGTAATATCCTCGGGAAAAGCCAAAATGCCGGCAAGGCAATTAATCTACCGTGCCCAGCGGAACCATTTCTCCAAGCGATCCGGGGTACAGCCGATGGAACAAGCCTAGCGCCGCCAACATCATCAGTCAGGTTAGTGCACCAAACTTTGTTTCGCTCGCGGCGCCTTATCCTTATAGGTGGATTCGAAATCCATTGTTATCCCAAGATGAGCAGTAGCACAGCATGGTCCTTACTAGTTATGAGCTTGCGGTCAGTCGTCACCAATCGAGTTACGCTGGCACGGCCCCATTAGACATGTCTGACGCTCCGAGGTGCTGTGTATTGTCGGGCAGAGTACGTATCAAGAGGGGAAGCCGATGCCAGGGCCAGCGTTTTCGGATCAGACAAGTACTTTAAGGCCCTCTCTGCGCCAGAGTTCTCAATTCCACCAGCAAACGATCCCCTTCATCCTCCGTTTATTGCCTACTTCTCTCTCGATCATGGTCCACATCTCTGGTCTATCAGCAGTGCTTGCACTCGCTTCGGTCGCTTCCGCTCAATGTGGCGCAGGTACGCCAAATGCCAGAGTCACTGGCTCTGGTAGCTCCTTCACAGCCACTAGAGGATCCACAACTCTGTACACCGGCTCTGACTACCGTCTTGCTATCCAAAGCGCAGTCGATGGTATCAGCAGTGGCCAGCGTGTATCTGTCATTGCTTCCGGTAACATCGGGGCTAGCACCATCACTATCCAAAGTGGAAAGACGTTTGAAGGGTGTGGCACTATTACTGCGGCTGTCAGGACCGGCAGGGGAAGCATCGAAGTCACCGATCAGTCTGGCGTCAGCATACCTTTCCTTACTCTAGCTGGCTCGTCCTACTTTGGTCTTCGGTTCTCCGGTACCAGGGATCTGACTTTGGGTACCATCAACATCAACATGAACCAAGGTATCGGCATCCGATTCGATCGTGACCGCGCAGCCAACACCAATGTGAACATGGGCACCATCAACTGCAATGGCCTGAGCTCCCACTGCGTTGAGACTTGGAACATTGACAGACTCGAAATCGGCTCTGTCATCGCTAGGAATGTTGGGGAGTCCGGCCTTTTGCTACAGGAGGTCACCAACGCCAACGTTGGGACTGTAGACTGCGACAACTGTGGAACTGGCACCGGCTATGCAGCTCTCCGATTCGCCAACCAAGCTGGTAATATCAATGGCAACTATGCCACCAACATTGTGGTCAATAGAGTCAGGGCACGCGGCGGCGGTCGAGGTGTGTTCTGTGTCTCTGAATCTGGAGGTGCGGAGATTGGGAGTGTCGACATCGCCAACACTGGCAACAATGCCATCCTTATCGAGAACTGCTACAACTTCAACATCAGGGGTGGCACTGTTAACGGCGGAGGCGAAGTCCGTCTTGCGGCTCGTACTGAGTTCGCGAACAGCAGGGACATTGCTATTACATTGAGGGTAGACGGCACTACAGTGCGCGAGAGCCCTTGCACAGCCAACAGGACAAGGTGGACCCTCACCGGTAATGGCGGCAGGACCATCTGCACTTGAAAGTAGCATGGGTCCAAATGATATCAAGTACTTGAATAGAGCACTGCGTGAGGATGACTTGGCTTCGATGTAAATATTGTCACAATGCACAGAAGTTCGCACTTTAATTTTACTATCACACTGCATGTGAAATGAGTGACCCTGCTGGAAAAGAAACGAGGTGAGAAGAAGGCTTGAAGCTTAAGAATACTAAAGGTGAACTTTATGCTGATCTGATATGTACAACAGTGTGATAGAGTATGTGGGGTATGTTCACTGTATTTATCGCCGTCAAAACTGAGTTTTGCATCATGAATCTCCAAGTTGTATTGAAGTTCGCTGAAATGTATAGAACTGAAGTAGCTGTGTTACAGCTGAGATGATTGTATGCATCAGGAATGAGCCAAGTTAGAGGACGAGTACCAGGAACTGATATTGATGTGACGCCTAATTTACACAATGTACAAAAGGGGTGATTGAGCATCGCAAGCAACGATATGATAAAAACCCGAGTCGTGAGCATCACGATCAAGATAACAATGATCGTCAAAACAATGGTCTTTTGGCCATTTGTGTTTGGCACCACCCGCAACCAGAGCATAGGCATGCCTCTTGCTTTTCTATGCCCTGACAGATCTGATTGGCCTCTATATGAACTTGCTCGTCTCAGCGCTTCAGTGTCACCCCATCAGAGCCTGATTCACTAATTCCAGACGCAAGTCGCGCTACCAGCGAAGTTACTACTGTCAAATCCCTCAAAGCCGCCACCGGGAGGACGGCGGTCTCGGTGGCTTCCAAACGGGTTGCGGAAAGGTTCCTTTCCGGAATAAGATGAGCATTGACCGTGCCTAGAAGGTTTGGTCACCTGAGTAGGAGCGTTTCGCTTGCTGTGCTGTGCTGGACGATTCCTGTAAAAGTTAGTACTAGGCTGGGAGCCATTTACCCCATGGCTGTGAGGCACTAACCACGCAGGGAAGATGATCCTAGGATGGCGAGGGTCCTCAGGAAAAATACCCTGTGAGCGAGCATGAGCGACAGCAGCATCGTAGTTACGTATGACTTGTACAGCTGAAGCCATAGGAGGCAAGATCAGATCCCCGTGACGCTGCTAGTGGCTGTACAGGAAGATCTTTACAAGGCAATGATTGTCCCGGATCTCGTTCATGCTGGGATGGCCTAGATCTGGGTCGGGGATGCGGAAGACTAGCTCATGAATCAAGCGGAGGTCTCGGTCGAAGGCGTCCTGTGGGTGAAGGTCTGTCAAAACTGACGTAGCCTCCAGTGGGTTGGTGAACTTGCTATGGTCTCGGAGAATCGGATAGCGTTTTTCAAATCATCATAATACTTGCAGTTTGGACGGGCGTTACCGCGCTCATCATGTACAGTAAAGCCCCAGTGGAGAGATGGTACCGTGTACTGTCCATTCCACCCCTGAAAATTGGACACGGACGTGGTCGCGGCACTGATTGGCAGTCGGTGTGCGTTGGTTTCCCAGGAAGTGTTCGCTCGAGGGACCTTAAAGCTGAGGTGAGGATGTCGGTTGACTCTCTATGTGAAGAGATCGTACTGTGTCGAGGCTTGTTGTAGGGATGGGGATACGTTCGGGGACTAGACATGGTGGAAGATGGTACATCTAAACATAGGCTAGTTAGTTTGGGAAAAGAGGGAAGAAGAAGAAGAAGAAGAAGAAGAAGAAGAAGAAGAAGAAGAAGAAGAAGAAGAAGAAGAAGAAGAAGAAGAAGAAGAAGAAGAAGAAGAGTGAGAGCCGACATCGGCCTAATGTGTGCCTTGAGGGCACATGGTGATCGAAATGAGTGCAAGTCGCAATTCACCCTAATCCCGCTTGTGCTGCAGCGAACGACTACATTCTTCAAGATTAAGGGCGGCTCGGGCGGAGTGGCCAGGTCATGTGGGGGGTGGCTGGGTGTTTTCCGTTTGCTCTTTCAGGTCAAGTTGCCCAGGTGAAGAAATTGTATGTAGAGGCAATGTGGAAAGGGGGAAAGTTGAGAGGCAGAAGAGGAGGATGCGTCATTGGCGAAAAGACTGAGGGTTCGAGAGACATAGACACGGCGACATTTGGGCAACCAAGACTGATAGAAAAAGATTGTCTGTGGTCAAGAGTACCCGTTAATCACATCATTAAAGTAGCTGATTCCACCGTTGTGACACTGCTGCAAATTGGAGGTATTGATTTCTCGTGACTATTGACGTTGATGTTGCTGTGGGTGGGCGGGGTGCGTAGTAGTTTGAGGGTCGAATTACCCCACTTGGAAGCTTTTCCATTCAAAGCGTTCGCGCTAGTCCTCTTTCGGGGGCTAGTGCACACTCGCTTAGCCGTCTCGAAATTCAGCGTCGGCCACCAAAGTTTGACAACTTCACGTCCAAGGCCAACGACGACATCCAGCGACGACGCACCCAAATCCACCCACCCAAACATCCCCCGATAATCTTTCGACATGTCTGGAAAGCGCGGGTACGTTGCCCCCTCAAACGGAGAAGGAGCAGCTGGCAGGGTCACAAGATATAGATTGGGCTAACGTTGTAACTGCGCAGTCGTGGTTCTACCTCCGGTAACAAGCTGAAGATGACGCTTGGTCTGCCAGTGTACGTGTACCCTGATGCGATGTGATGCGATGCCATGCGATGCGATGCAGAGCCGGCTCTCGAGGACGACGCTCGATGGCGATTGCGATTGCCAGAAACGACGAGGAGACCATACACAGACAGGGAATGCAGGCTAATGGGAAAACACAGCGGCGCCGTCATGAACTGCTGCGACAACTCGGGTGCCCGCAACCTGTACATCATCTCCGTCAAGGGTATTGGTGCCCGTCTCAACCGCCTGCCCGCCGGTGGCGCCGGAGACATGGTCATGGCGACGGTCAAGAAGGGAAAGCCTGAGCTCAGGAAGAAGGTCATGCCTGCCGTCATTGTCCGCCAGAGCAAGCCATGGAGGCGAGCGGACGGTGTCTTCCTCTACTTCGAGGACAACGCCGGCGTCATTGTCAACCCCAAGGGTGAAATGAAGGGCTCGGCCATTACCGGGCCTGTCGCAAAGGAGGCCGCTGAGCTGTGGCCTGTACGTCAATCCACGCCCTACCTGATTACTCAATCGCCCTGCTGACAATCTATAGCGTATTGCGTCCAACTCTGGTGTCGTCATGTGATCTGTCTCTTTTCCGGCTTTCTGCAACATTCATGGGTCTACGGGCACGGCGAAAATGCATTTACGGGGTGAAGGAATAGGAACTAGACATTGCGCCAGCTAGCAATCGGTCCACCTTCGCACTTTCAGTCAAATGAACATTATGACAATACATACCACGTCTTCTATCCCATGACACTGACGGTGAAGGCTATCCGTGTAATTCGAAGCGGCGAGTACGCGCTCAAGACGCTAACATCGGAATCCATATTTCCGACATGACCGCCCATTTTGTAAAACTATGGTAGGTAAACCTGCTGCTATCGCTCATTCACCTCCTCGGCTCCTCACCGCATGATGACCGATCGCACTTCAACAGCTGGAACTCCTTCTCCTCCACAACTTCAGCCTGCACCCACCTCATCTGCACCATGCTCTCTGCCTTTGCCTCCCGCTTCCTTCCTGCGACGAATTGCAAATTCTCGTTTCCAACTACACCCGTCGTCACGACTCCATTACTCGGCGCACCAATGCCAGCGACTGTACCATCGCCACCCTGCATGACATTCGAATAACTTGTGAGCATGGTCTGCACGCCCGAAACGAAGTCCTGGCCATCAAACTCGCAGTGGCCGCCGATGGGTGTATTGTCTACAGTTTGCAACTCGCTGACCTGGGCAGCGGACAGACCTGCATTCCCAGCGAGCTGTTCATACGCAACAACAGCCTGTGGAATGGCATCCTGAAGGGATGCGAGTTCCCCTGATGTAGATTGGTAGTGGATCCTCGTCTGCCTCATCACTGTTGCTGCATTTTGAAATTGCACTTGCGGCGGCAGAGCTCCACAGTTCAATTCCACAGCACTGTTTGGGAAATTCTGCATCTGTGCTGGTATGAAGAAACCGGACATTAACAGACTGCCTCCAGAGACTCCGGTGAACACAACGGCTGATGCATCCATAGCAACGATCTTGGGCATCTCCGTGGTAATGAAGTCGCTTACAGCTTGTGCATGCGCAACACCGTCTGTACGATCGAGTCCGGATCCACCACCCCAGAACAGGTTTTCGTCGGGCGCAAGGAGTGCGACGCCCATGGTATTGGCCTGCACATTCTGGTTGGGGAAGTCAAAGAAAGATTGGCCGCCGTCCCCGTGGAGAAGAATGTTAGCCCCCATTGTTCCATTGGAAGATGTTGCTGCTGCACCAGGGACCCCTGAGGCGGCGAGGAATTGATCTGCGGGTGCTGATATCTTGAAGCGGATCGGTAGGTCACTGCGACTGACATCAGCTGCCGGATTCTGTATATTCAAGGGCATGACCCACTTCACCATCACAGTGTCGTCGAGGATTGTAGAGCCATCTTGTGCTTGCGAGATTCCTTGAGGTATCTGCGCAGCTTGTTGGAAGGCTGTGGTCTGCTGCTGTTGGTTCCGTCCACCGCCTTGTCGACCGCCACGACTTCGTTGAGGGAGAGCGCCGGCAAGAGCCAAAAAAGATGTCAGAGCCGTTAATTTGTACATTATAATCAATTTTCACTGCCGGTGGAAGTCGGTTTAGAGCGTCTATAGATTCAAATTAAAGCATAAAAATGACGCTGGACCAGCCAAAAGTATCAAGAAATAAGTCAACGAGATGATGTTACCAAACACTGTCTCCGAACTTACAAATCGACGGGTAAGCCGATTTGTATATGCTTGCCCCTTGTTTCTTTCCCAGCTCCCTTGTCATAATAAGACAAACTTTCTCACACAGCCAAGCCCATATTCCCGGCTGCACATCATAGCTTCGCCTGCTCGGCCTGGTGTCGCTTGAGCTTGAAGTACAAAGGAGACGCCCGTTGTGTGAGTCTGCGCTGTTTGATGTGCGGAGGATGCTGCTCGAGTGGTTTGGGACGGTGTTTGAGCCGGCGCGTTTCACATGGGGGGTGCTTGGCGGGGCTTGAGACTCTGTGAACTCCAAATGACTTCCCTTTGTGCGTAAGAACCGAGAATAGTGGGGATAAAAGTGGCTTTGCCATTTAAACTTGCAAATGGATTGTTGCCAGTCGGCAATGAAAGATGGGTTCGACGTTTCACGGCTTCCTCATCACGCAAGAAGCCCACTAAACACTACTGTGCCCTTGGATACCACATATTGCCCACATCAGCCCTTAATACGAGAAAAAGAAGTTTACTGGCAAAACTCTACACAGTCATTGATGAAACGAGTGGCAGTTCGCTTACAGTAGACCACAGTCGCGAGAGCAGCCATTACAAACCCCATATGTTTTGTACCCGTACGATGAAAGCATCTTGATCTGACAAGCGGGGGCCAAATAGAGTTGCCTTCCTTTAATACACTAATCCAGGAGGGGCTGCTTATAATGGGTCCTGCTGCCATAGTGCGCAATTGCTGCGCGGGAGTTCCTACAACTACTCAAATATATGACGAGAGAGCTTTCAAGACCAGGCAGACCAATTTGTCGCGCGTCGAGGTTGAGAGAGCGCTGGTAATGCATGCAAGATGTCTCACATCGTCAAGCTCCCAGGAAAGGCTGGCCCTTTTCGTAGACGCAGCTGTCAATCACATGTCCCTATCAACATGTGGAGGCAATTTCTACTGGTAGATAGCTAACAAAGAGTTGACAGTGATGCTCCCGTGGCTTTTCACCCTATATTGCCAGCGCCCCAACCTTAGGCAGTAGTTCCAAGGACCTGTCCTGCGCATCCTGCTTGATTATTTCCGCTGCTCCTTCACCGATACCATACGCCACCATTTGAGTGTGCCCATTGTTGACCTGTGGAATACTTGATAAATCGGCGACCCTGAGGTTGCGCACTCCGCGGACACGTAGCCGGCTGTCAAGCACAGCCTCAAGATCATCCGACCGACCCATCTTACACGTGCCTGATGCATGGTAACCTGGATATCCTCGTTAGTAGTCTTGAAGGATATTGTATGGCGGGAGGTTATGTACAAGTTGTAGCATGCTGTCTAACATGCGGTTCCCAGTCCTCCCTCTGGGTGTGCTTGTGGTGTGCCAAGTCCGCCGGCCAGCTCCCCTTGATTACGTTCTTCGTGCCCTTCCCGTTCATAACAATCTCATTGGCGAACTTGCATGCCTCGGTCATGACAAGCATATCCAAAGGATCATTCAGATAATTATGATCCACCACCGGATTATCCTTTGGATCGACAGTCTTCAACGTCACACTGCCGCGCGAATGCTGGTTGAACAGCAGCACACACAGCGCAAACGCATGCTTATGATCCACGGGGAAGTCTGTGTATTGTTTTGGACCACCATACAGTTCTGTGTTCCACAATTCGATGTTAGGTTGATTGGGGGCGAGACCCATGGGATCGCGGCCCTCCTTTCTGGGTGCCTTCTGCCAAAGTTCAGAGTCTTTGAGTCGTTCGTCGAGACGAGCATAGCCAAAGATGCCAAAGGGGAAAGTGGAGAGGATGCCGGATTTCTTCTCTTGGTAAAGTTTGTAGGTGCTGGCCATCGCGTCGCCGTGATAAGCAAGGTAGTCATTAGTAAGGTTTGGTTCCGAGACCTCGTAAAAGATGAAGCACAGCTGTCAGAACAACTCGTCAGTACTGTGTCATACTGGCAAGATATGTACACATACGACGTGGTCCATGAGGTTCTTTCCAACCCCGGGTAGATCAACACGACACTGGATACCGTGCTTCTCCAACTGCTCCTGTGGTCCAATGCCAGACCGCATCAGAATCAGTGGACTACAATATGCACCTGCTGTGACCAACACCTCCTTCCGCGCCTTATACTCGATCTTTTTGCCATCCTTCGACATCGTAGCAACACCAGTTGCAGTGAACTTCCCAGACTCTTCTGATAGCAAGAGCCTATCGACTGTCACGTCTGTCCTGATAGTGATGTTGTCCCTCTTGTATTTCTTGGTGACGAAATCCGCCGCCGTTGTCCGAATGCCCTCATGCACTGTCCTCGGCACATGGCCACAACCGTGTGGTGACTCTCCCGTCGAGAACATATCCGGATAATAGGGTAGACCAGCATCAATCATACTTTCCTTTACGCGCTCAGAAATGGGCGCCAAATCATGCGGGGCGATATGCAAAGGTCCGTCAGTGCCATGCACCGACTTATCAGCCTCATGCCAGTCTTTCCCATGAAACGTCTCGGATTTCTTCATATACCCCCACATTTTCTCGCCGCTCCATTCCTCCATGCCCCAATCATCATAGTCTTGCTTGGTGCCCCGTATGCACAGCGTTCCATTGACTCCACTGCTGCCTCCAAGGAATCGTCCTCTCGACACCTTGACCTGTCGGTTATCAACAGTGGGCATGGGCTCCGTGGAAATGTTCCAGTCAGTTTCCGAATCAAAGTTTTGGCTCCAGCCACCGGCCATGTGCACGTTTGCGAGTTCTGCATTGTCGGGTCCGGCTTCGAGGATGAGGATGCGGGCGTCAAGATCGTCGGCGAGACGACCGGCAATCACGCAGCCGGCCGTGCCACCGCTGAGGAAGTGTTAGTACGTAAGGGGAGGGGAGTATTCTGGTGATGATGGGATTGCGAGTGCTATGGTCACGGGGTGTTGTAGTGATGGTGGTAGTGGTGTTTCCTACCCGCATATGATGTAGTCATAGACTTCATCGCTCTCAGCTGAGTCGACACGTTCCAAAGACATGGTGATGGTAGTACCGGTACGGATGTCAGATTACTACTCTGGCAGAATAGGATACTCAAGGGCTGCCCGCTCTAATCCAGACATGTGCTTTGAGCACTTGTAGTCTATTCACATCGTCGGCCATTGCACGGAATGCATCCGCTCTCCTTCCGCCGCCACATGCCTACTACAATCAGCCATATTCCTCTTCTGGAGCTCACCAACATTAAGGCTGCCCGAGTAGCGCGATGCTGCTATTTGCTGACACCCACCGACCAGTGGGATGAGACGCCTTGGTGGATGAAATAGAGGCGCGGACGAATGGCACAAGGAGAAACTGCGGTACGTGTGTAGTAGGTATGCATGTCGGAACGGAACGAGTGCGGAAGCTTCTCAAGGCCTTTCAGGCAATATCGGTAACCACCTGGACATGGGGTAATCGGCAAAAGAGGTGCATCAACTACCAGTAAGCCCCTCTGCCCCGCCCCAATCTGGGGAACCGCGGGGGCAAGGGGATATTTAGCCTTGCATTTGTCGCCGTCAGGTGTGCGAATTGGAGAATACACCGCACGTGACCCTGAAGCTGCAAGTTCCTCTCAGGATTTGGCAGAAAGGGAGAAACAATAAGCTATGGAGAAAGTAGAAGTACGTATCATTAGGGAAACAGTGTGCAATACAACAGTCTCTCCAGACAGTTAACGTAATCATCAGTGCCCCAACGCCCTGCTATGTATGCTCTACGTGCCGTCCCGCTTATGGCTTCCCATTAGCAATTCCCAATCGTATATTCTGGATGCCACCTGAATCATCCACCGCCTTTGTCCGCTTCGCTTTTCGAACCAAAGGCTTCGCAACTATCCCTTTACCCCCATCGCTGTGTGCTCCTGGATTCTTCGCAGCGCTCATCGCAACGCTCTTCTCAGCTAGTCTCGTCAACGCCCACCCAACTAAACACAAGACCAGCACTAAATCCAGTACATGCACTCCCCACCACCAATGCTGAACCCCAACCCCACATGTCGCATAGTCAAAAACCCACTCTCCCTTCTCTCCCTTTTGCTCGTCAAACCAGGCTGACAAGAAGCCGGCATAACCAGAGAACTCGCCCATCATGCTGCGCAGCGTAATCTCGCGAACATGCGGTGCTGTGTTGATGGCGAGGCAGTGGTTCGAGGGCGAGATGTCGTAGGGAAGAGATGGATAGCGGCGGGCTTGCCATTTGGGAATATCGGGATCGGTTGTCGGTGGTGGAAGTGGAGTGGAGTCGGTATCGTTGGGAGAAAATGAGATATCCGCGTCGAGTGAAGGTATAGTCATGTTCTCTTCAGTCATGAGTACTGGCCAGTACGCGTCCTCCTTCCTGATCTTCTCAGGGGAACAAGTGCTTTTCACTCCTGGTCGTCGTATGTAATGCATAACATCACACCCCGCATGGTCATGTCCATTCAACACCACACCTCTCCGACCCAAGCCCCCTCCCTCTGCATCTTTATTCCCACTCATCCCAAATATTCCCTCCAGTACAATCTTACTCGCATGGCCAGATAGCATGTTCTGCTCCCTGACCCCCTGCCCGTGTTCGAAGAAGTCAAAGTAAGGAGCATCGACGCATATACCTTGTTCCTTTTCGAGCGGTATGTGCGTTAGTAGGATAGTGGCATGTGTTTTATCGTGTACAGGGCGAGAATTGGTGATGACGTAGTTTGTGAAGGCGTAGGTCTCAGTTTGTAAGTCGGTGGACCAGGCAGGTGTGTCTAGATTCATGGTGTTCAAGACTACGAGGCGGAGGGCTGGCGGTGGGTGGTCGGTGGGTGTAGTATTGGGATGTAGGTGAGGCGGTAATTGGAACCAAATGTCCCAGTTGACGCTTCCAAAGGCGCGTTCGAAGCGTTCGATGCGCGATTCGTCAAGATCGCCGGCGTAGCCGATGTCGTGGTTTCCTGCGATGTTGATGACTCGTCTGTTCCAGTCCTTGTCTGCACCGAGGACCTCTGTTGTCCCGCCCCATGCAGTCTTTCGCTCCTTGTTGCTGTCCTCGCCGTATATCGTCCCTTCGTCTTGTCCGTCTGAGCCTTTCTCTACCTCGTCAATGACCACGTCGCCTGCTGCCTCGTCGTGCCCCTCCTCAGCCGGCTGAGCAGCAAAGACACGATCAGGCACAGGCTCCAATCCCCTCATAACAACCCCCCAGTAGCGTCCCGCCCTCTTCCTGAACTCGCCATTCGTGACCCACTGGCTGCCCAACAAATCACCCAAGACGGCCATGTGCGTGGGTTCCGTGGCCCATCTCAAACTGCGCACAATGTGCGCAAGGTACAAGTCGTTGCCCCAAAGATCCACCGCCTTCCGCTTGCCCTCTAGCCATCTGCCTGCATCTTGCACCACACCCTTCGCCGCCTTGACGACGAGCCGGTGGCGCTCAGCCCACGTGTCCGAATCCGACCAATGCTTCGCAAACAAGTCCAGCGACGGGAATACCAGGGCTTCAGGATCCGGAAGCGATGAATCACCCTCAAGTTGTGGATCCCCCAGCGACAATAGTCGAAACGGCGCGAGCGGTGTTGGGTGTGTGGGCGGCGGTATGGGGAAGGCACAGGAGTGAAGGATGGGGTACAGGTACAGCCATGTGGTGCCAATGAGCGCTATGGGCAGGATAAGCAGGGCGATGCGGAGGAAGAAGCGCGAGAAGGGCATGGATGCATATTCAACAGGGCATGAAGCTGTATGTATATGCAAGAGTCCAGGCAGAGTACGGTACTTGGTTATAGATATGCAGGTACAACACAGAAGGGGAGGCCTGTGCATATGTCCACCTGCTCCGTAGCCCTCAAAGATCTGGATGCGGAAATTAGGGGTCAGGCCGGGGAGGGGGCTAACCCAATCACGGACGCGCATTTGCGGAGAAAGCCATCAGTCAGCGTCACCAACAATCTCCATTCCGACGTGAAATCGAGTCCAATGTAATTCTATTCTGAACTACTGGGGAACGCTCCTTTATCCCACATTCTCCCTTTCCACTCTCTCGGCCATGAATAGAAAGAACAAGCGGCATCTAGAGTACAGGAGCAATCGCTAGCCCAGCAAATCACCAAGAGCACTGCCAGGCTTTGCTCCTGCCTGGGGCGCCTGCGCAGCCGGGGTGCTAGACCCAGATGCTGGCGTACCCCACAGTCCTTGGCTTGTCTTTTGTTTTGCCAGATCGCCCATGGTGACCCTCTGTGTTGGCGTCGAAGATTTCTTAGGTGCAGCACCCGCCAGCAGCGAAGCGAATGCATCACCGCCAACTTTCTTGGCACCCGCTCCGCCTCCTCCAATCTTTGCGCCAGGAGATGCCATTGACGGTGTGGAAGCGCCCGATTGGGGAGCCAATTGGGGTAACGAGGTGAAGTAGTTGGGCCCCGACGCTTGGTATCCAGATGGCTGCGGTGGTTGGGAGATGGTCGAGGCCATGGGCGGTGGTGATGCCATCTTGTTCGCCGCTGGAGGTGGAGAGACGGTGGCAAAGAGGTTGTTCAGGCTGTTGTTCTGAGCGGAAGACTGAGCTTGGGGTGCAGCGAATTGCGTCGATGAAGTTATCGTAGACGTGGAGGCTGGAGGCGCCATGTTGAACGCTGCTGGCTTCGAAGCTTGGGGTGCGGGGGCTGCAGGCGCGGCCGACTGGAAGTCGTCAAAGTCGTCGTCCTCCCCAAAATCGTTTCCTGCCGTGGCTGCAACAGGTTGCTTTCCTGCCGAGTTAGACACGGGCGCAGGCTCGTCGTCCCACGCAAGCAAATCGACGACTGGCTCGGGTGCCTTTGGCTTTGGCTTTGCTTCCTCCTTCTTTGCTTCTCTCCTAGCTGGCGCTGCTGCCGCCGATTCTTTTCTCCGAGGTGGTGGGCTGGCTTCGCCCTCGTCGTACTCGTCGTACTCGTCAAAGCGATCGCGTCGCTGTTGCGTGTCTGCGAAGCCTGATTGATTGCCTCCAAACCCCCCGCCATCACCGTAGACCTCTCCTCTATAGCCACCAAAGTCTGCTTGCTCACTGCCGAATCCACCATACCTACTGCTACTGCCACCACCGCTGCCTCCTGAGAAGCCTCCGCTACCGGAGAAGCCGCCCAATCCCGCTCCGCCTTCGACGCCCCCAAACTTGTTTCGATTGGCGCGTGCCTTCTTGCGCTCGGTGCGAATGCGGTCGACGTCGCTGAGCAGCTCTGCGAGTTCCTTGGCCCGGTTTCGCACATTGATGCCCTGGTCCTTGCCGTTCTGGTCGATGAAGTGGAATTGCCGGAGCATCTTGAGGAGGGAGACGTGGGAGCGCGCATCGTCAATGACTCTTTCCGAGCCGTTCTTGATTAAGAACTCGAGTAATTGTAGCGCCTGCGTCTGTCAGCCAGGCCAAGGGTGGAGGGAGGGAGGCGTCGATGGCCGCGTTACCTTGTAGATCTGTCGCCATTCCTCAGAGGCCTTCTCGGTGAAGCGCTTGTAGATCATGGGCATGATCTCGTTTAGCAGTTGACTGCCAATCAGTCAGCGGGTGTCTGTGACTGCGGTGGTCCAGAGACATACTAGTTGAAGGTTGCATTGGCAATCTCCTGCAACATGGTCGAGGATGCACCTGTTCAGCGGCCGTCAACCCTAGCGCGTCGCATCATGCCCAATGCTAACTCACCCCATGGCTCGTTGTTGGTCGCCTCGCGCACCTTTGCCTCCATCTCGGTGTAGTTCATGACGGCTGCAAGGACGCATTAGCCGCTGCCCGCAGACATGCCTCTTGGGCACAACATACCATTCTGAGCCTTGCGGAACCCAGCCTTCAGGTCGTAGAGCGTGAGATTGCTCACTTGGTCCTTTAAGCTGTTGAGATCCATCTTGGGCGAGTCTCTGTGCCGAGCAGGCAGGGTTGCAGGTAAGGTGGTGTTGGGCTACCTAACTGGCAAGTAAGGTCAAGCGTCGACCACACACCCGACCAACGTTAACGTATGGCAAGCGGCGCACTCGGCGATTGATGTCCTGGAACACACTTGCACCGGCAAAGGTGAGCCTGCAGCGGGAAGCAGGGGCGTGATGTAGGTCTCAAGGGCAGTCTGCCTCTGTCTAGAACGGACAAATGAATGCTACCTACCTCCTGTCAATCTGGCGCTTTGTCGACGTGTGGCTTCACCAGACGCCCGCGGAGTCCAGCCGCACTGCCCGACACGTGATGCTGGGCACCCACTGGGCAAGCTCGGGCCTCACCCTTAGGTACCACGTCGAACAAATCATGTCATGCACCAACGAGCGATGGTACAAGCACACTGTAAAATAGAACAAGCAATTTCAAGCTGGCAATAGACGATGCCATCGGGGCAGGGTCAAGAATCAAGATGCTGTCGACTTCAGTCGGTCCTATTGCATCGTGCCCCCCAAATCCACCCTCCATGATCGACGACGTTTGGCAACCAACAGGCCGCATTGGGGGACGCGCTCGGGCCTGGTGGATGATGGGCGGGCCAGCCTAAACTTTTCCTACCATCAGACTATCTTCTGTGCAGTCGGCTCCTTCCCTCTCGAAACACTACACACTCTGTACAGTACTGCATTGTTTCCATCTGGTGCCACTGTGCCATAGCATCCTGTTGCATACTGCACCTGAAGGCCCTTGGCTCCCATCCTCGCAGCCCCTACCGCCACCGCCCCGGCATCAATTGAGCTTGATCGCCCCCAGGTAGAAATTGTGCAGCATCAATCGAGTTAGTCAGCACCACCCCCATACTGACCCTTACCCTACCGGTACTACTCTACCTGTACTGCCTGTAAGACAAACACTGTCTGTCCGCCTGGCCAGGCTGGCCAGGAAGACGCAACACGCAGCAGCTGGAGTGGCGCATCATCCCGTCATGCAGACGCACTGCAGCTTCCAAGGCTGCCCATCCGCGATTCACCGCCAAGGCACATGGGCTGACTACTGTAGCGGGCCAGTTAGCCTCAACACCCCGCGCTTCCAACCATGGTGGGGCACATGCACTCGCCCTCCGCAGCCTTCTCGGCTTTGCGCGCAGCGAGAAGTTCTATTCGCGCCCCAGCCAACAAGCGCTTCTTCACTCCCTCCGCACACAACATGGTCGTCAAGGCATACTTTGACTGCGCCTGGACCGGCCCCGAGGTCGAGGTCGACAAGCAGGGCAATGTCACGCGCACCGGCGATGTCAAGCGTAAGTAGCTCTGCCAGTGGCCGGCATCACGGCATCACGGCATCACGTCGACGCACGAACGAAGCGCATGAAGAAGCGCATTCGCTCGCGTGGCGCCACAATGCTGGCAGCATGGCTCCCCCAAAGATGAACCCCCAGAACCCCAACATGGCCCCTTCGCTGACCACGTCCACGACCCCTCAGCTCAAACCGGCCGCATCGTCTTCGAACTCTTCGACGATGTAGTCCCCAAGACGGCTGAAAACTTCCGCGCGCTCTGCACGGGCGAGAAGGGCTTTGGCTACAGCGGCTCCAAGTTCCACCGCGTCATTCCCCAATTCATGCTTCAGGGCGGAGACTTCACCCGCGGCAATGTAAGACAGGCCCTGCGCGATGCATTCGCGAGCCCAGGCAGACAGCTGACACAGTAGCAGGGCACCGGTGGCAAGTCCATCTATGGCGAGAAGTTCGCCGACGAGAACTTCAAGCTGAAGCACGACCGCCCCTTCCTCCTGTCCATGGCCAACGCTGGGCCCAACACGTACGTTTGCCTCGTCGAGCGCATCCATGTGCCGAGCTTTGCGCGCGCACTGGCTAACACGGCAATCACAGCAACGGCTCCCAATTCTTCGTCACAACCGTCGTCACCTCGTGGCTCAACGGCAAGCACGTCGTCTTTGGCGGCGTCCCCGAAGGCGACGTCGAGTCGTACAAGGTCGTCCGCGGCATCGAGGCCGTCGGTAGCCAGAATGGCTCGGTCAAGTACAAGGAGGGCCCACCAACCATCACCGGTGCTGGTGTCCCAGCTGACGTCTGACCTTGAGAATGTGCTCCGGCAACTTGTGCCCCAACAACTATACGACAGCCAATGCGAACATCTTCTATCAAGACTTGCATCTACCATTGTGAAAACATCTCTCATCATGCCCCGTCTTTCCCCAGCCCAACTTTTTTTGTCGCAATCATGGAGGGGCACGACTACCCCGCACTAACGTCATAGCAATCCTCACTCCGTCTCCTCCGTCTCTCTTCACATGCAGGAGGACATCAACATGCACGGTTACAAGTTTGGACGCAGATGCATCCATGTCCTCTCCAGAGACATCTGATACACTTCGAATCCATCTTCAACCGTGTATTGTTTCAAGTTGCCATGCTGTACAGTACTTTCGTTGTCGCTCCGATCCCACTACCACGCCTTCTCCCCTGCCTTCTCGGGTACTAGCTCCACAATGGCGCGAATGGTTAGATCATGCGATGCCGGGGCCGCAAAGGGCGTGGTAGTGACAACAGCTTGACATCGGCATTGCCTCGTCAAAGGTCATTTACTGTACCTCTCCTGTTCTGCCCCCTCCCCCTATCTAAGCCTGGCCGTGTTTGACTTGTCCTCTCAGACACGCACTTTTATTTTCTTGAGACTTCATTTGACCATAACGTGCCCACAATGTCACCACCGCTCCACGCAGCAACCCACGGCATCCACGCCGACGACCGTGTCAACATCTTGACCGATATCGCCCCTCCAATCCACACCTCAACCACCTTCCGCTACCCACACAACCCCGACGACCTCGTCACCGTCCCCACAGAAGATGAATACATTGACCTCCAAACCCCCCTAATCTACTCCCGTCTAGCTTCCGCAAACATCAACCGTCTGGAAACTATCCTCGCGCCTCTAATCTATCCCCAAGCCAAGGAAGAAGACTTGGAAATCCTAGCCAACCACGTGGTCAGCTATAGCAGCGGCCTCAGTGCTTTCCATGGACTTTTGGTTGGCGTGGTACCAAAAGTCATCGCAATAAGCGGCGGCTACCATGGCTGTCACGGCGTAATCCAACTCCACAAACGTATGCACAACGTCAAAACTGTCGATCTGCATGCCGACGACAACGCGTGGGACGCCGCCGGTCTAGGTCAAGGTGACCTTGTACATCTTGAAACCCCACTCAATCCAACGGGTGAAGCCTTCTCCATCCAAAAGTACGCAGACCGCGCACATGCCCGAGGCGCATTGCTCAGCGTCGATGCAACATTTGCGCCACCAGGATTGATGGATGCTTTCGAATGGGGGGCCGATATTGTCATGCACTCTGGTACCAAGTACATTGGTGGACACAGCGATATGCTCTGCGGCATTCTTGCAACACGTGCCACCGACGAGGGCCTCACACTAGCAAAGAAACTCCGCGCTGACCGAATCTTCCTTGGGAGTGTATTGGGCAGTCTCGAAGGCTGGCTCGGCGTGCGAAGTCTACGTACCATGGAGTTGAGGGTACAGAGGCAGAGCAGTAATGCTACGAACCTTGTCTCTTGGTTGCACAGCTCCCTAGGCGGCAACGGGGAAGACGCGACGATTGTGAAGAAAGTGCTCAGCAAGATTACACACGCAAGTCTGCAAAAGGAGGACATGCACTGGCTCAAGCCCCAGATGCCAAACGGTTTCGGCCCCGTATTCAGCTTCTACACACACACTGAGATCCAGGCCAAGACCCTGCCGTCAAAGCTGCGATTATTCCACCACGCGACCAGTCTTGGCGGTGTGGAGAGCTTGATTGAGTGGAGGCGCATGAGTGACAGTGAGGTTGATACAAGGCTACTGCGAGTTAGTGTCGGTGTGGAGAATTGGGAAGACCTCAGGAACGATTTATTGAGTGCATTCAAGGCACTTGCTGAGGGGAGTGATTGTGTTGTACGGGGTACAGAGGGCAAGGTGCAGGTTGGACAGGAAGGAGCAAGGATGGCAGAGGTTGGTAGCGGCGCAGTTTAGAGTTGCTGTATACGCGCAAATGTCGGCTTTTCAAGCTTAAATTCAATCTGCGTATCCTTTGAAGTATGTTCTACGTGTACACGACCTTTTCTGTGTGAGCATGTCTGTCAGACGGTGGGATTGCTATTGCACTCTAGTCACTCTGACCAAACACTCAGAAATCATCACCAGGATAATTTTGGCACCATTTTTTTCGCACAAAAAACGGCTAGAGGAATTACAGACCTAGTTTTGTAGTAACAAGTATATCACTGCTTAGTATGATCCTCCAGGTTTCAACCAGGAACCAGTGTTAAGACTGAGATCCCGCTTCTCTTTTGCGTAGTTCAGCATCGGCCAGAGCCCAGTATTTTGTAATTACATGTCTTTTTTCGGCATCTCGATACCATTTCGAACAATAGTGCACAAGGCAACGATTCGCGCAAGCAGGTGCAATGACCGTCATACATGGTGTTGGCGCACAAAGGGGACGCAAATAAAGGCAATGCCATGTTGTGGAGCCTGTAGTCAGAGAGCGGGCTTTAGTAAACAATAGCTTACTCCTCTCCCCTATTAATGCCTGTGTAAGTATAAACCTCTAAATGCCATTTTTCCAGTAAATACATAAGATATAAGTACGGGGATTTGTTATACTATTTTTTGCTTTTTTCTTAAAGGAAAAAAAGAAACTAATATAGATAAAAGATCTTACTATAAACAGCGAATGGGATCTTTTTCATAACAAGTTAACGATAATCTAACCGTTTTTTTTTTGTTTAATGATGTTAGTTTACTCTTCACCAAAATTTTAATATTCATCCGAGTAGTATTAAGCATCATAACATGTTTCAGATAAAGTACGGTCGTTCGTTTACGAACATGCAGGACTGAGGGTACAAGGGCTCAATGGTCTTCTGCTCGCTTCAGAATCGTGCGATCAGTGGAATTGGCACCAAAGCACTCTCCAAATCGGTATCCAGACGTGGCAGGAGTATTACAATAGCGGAATTTTGTCAATCCATATCTTTGACATCCGTACAGTACTATGGCGTTCCCACTGGATGTCGACCCTGTCATGCCAGAGGTCAGCGAGCTTCGCGGAGAAAGCAAACAGAGGAAACGGCGGCGGGGTGCTTGCATTGAATGCAAATTCAGCGCCTTTATTAACACCTCATCGACCAGTTCCTGGCTCGTCATGTTCCATGGTCTCTACAGGTAATGTGGGTACAGCGTGGAGAAAGGTAAAACATGGTCCCAGATCAGGCGACACAGACAGGAAGAGAGCAGGGACTTCGATCACTGGATTGGAAGAGTCCACAGAAAATATGAACACGAGCGACAGCACGAATAGCAACGGAAAAGACGACACAGAAAATATCCACGCCACTTCTCTTCTACGCATTCAGGCAACCCCTCTATGAAGTCAAGCCTTACAGTCGAGCATGCGGAGAAGAAAAGTATCGCAGGCGACGAGCAAGGCACCAGGACCCCAAATGAAGTTGACAGTACCGGCGACAAGGCATGACTTTGAGACGTCGGAGGTACAGTAGGCCTCCTCTCCCACGGTTTTACTACGGAATCTATCGTTCACATGCTTCACTGGGGTGGGCTTGGGGGGACGATGACACGACGGCGTTAGCCTCAATGACTTCGAAGTCAGTTGTAGAAGACTCGAGAAGAGGAGACCGAACAAGCTGAAGCAAGGTGTCGGTGGGCTGCAGATCCCTTGTGCCACGCAGACATGACGCAGACATGAAGCGGCGAGGGTGGGGTGCAGTGGGAGTTTGAGGGAGGGTACTACTCTACATGGTACTCTACTCTACAGCACTGTGCTTGTACAACGTATAGTCGTAGCCAATACGCTCGCTGCATGGCAAAGGTCCCAGATGCTAAGGTTGCTCGCTAAATACAGAACAGTACTCGGTCATCAACTTCCCGCACCAAAGCGTTCGCACGTCCGCGGTCTCCACGCGCAGCAGAAGGCCAAAGGTGGAGCAGGGGTTGGATTGCTGGTGTGGAGGGCCGACGATTTCCGTAGCCGATTCGGCCCTCCTCGCACCACGCCATGGCGGGCGGCATCAAACTTTGCTCACAATCACCATACTACTCTATCCGATAGCGGTCTTCTGGACCTGGGCGGAGATTGCGCCCGTCAGCAGCGTCGAAGGGATTTCTTGATGTGACGTTAGTTTAAGAGCCAGGGTGACTGGTGTCCTGGCTTGCTTCGGCCATGGCGGTGGGCTGCGACGCATCCACGCGGCAGGCTGCGCGCTGTGCGCCAGTGGTGCTAACGTGGTCGAGCAAGCGTAGGATCGGTGCATGTAGATTGTGGGGAAGTGTACCTCCGTAGATGGTCGCTGATAAGTACTGTACGTACAGTATGTAGTACCTAGTACAGTAGACAGAACACAGTGTACGGTAGAGGAAGTCAACAATTGGGGACATGGCAGGTACTGTAGCTGTGGAAAGCTTCCATGTCCAGGATTCCACCATGTGCAGTCACGGCCCATCACGTGCGCCATGACCGTGTTGCCGCCGCCTTCCCAGCTTCTCTCCCACTGTGTGCCCTCTTGCACTGCAAAAGACTCTCTTCTGGCAGAACGACTGCGATGAATCAAGGCCATGTACTCCGCAACGCACAAGCAACCATTGACCAATCATCGCATTCCACAGCTTCATCCGACCAAGCGAGCACCGGTTGCGGTTGCGTAAGTCTGGAGTACGATGCTGTGCTGCACGGACGCTGCCGATTCTAGCCGCGCCACCATGGCGAAACCGCGACATCGTAGAAGGCCCGTGGATCAAATAGAAAGATCGTCTGGGCCATATGTATACTTATATGGCGTCAAGCGTCATCATAGAGAGGTCACAAGACCCCAATATCATCCACTCGGCAGGATTACGGAACACTCGGCCGTGTGATTCACCTGCTTCACTACAAAGACCTTGGATTCCCTAACTTGGACTACTATACACCAACAAACCACGCACACACATACACGCAACTGTACACACTTAACACATACACTTGTACTCATATCCAACATGCGATCAAGGCTACAGCATGTTCAGCGCCTTGAGCGCCTCACCATCCACCACACTCGCCGCACGCTCACACAGACTCCCCGACTCATGCACTCCAGCTCACGGCGACATGTCACCGTCCCGACTTCATCCTCCGTCTCGACCTCTTCCCAGCTCCTCAATCTGGAAACACCTCAACGGCAAGCAAACACAAAAGCCGTCTTGGGTCGTCTGCCAACCTCCACCGTATTGCGGTCGTACCTGATTACCGCCATGTCCTCCTCGCCAGTACTCCTCACTCTCTGCCTCAACATCCTGCGCAAGATGCTCGACTCCAAGTCCTTGCTCATGAGCATCGAGAGGAACCCTATTCTGGAAGGTGTGCTCAAGAAGACCTTCTATGCTCAATTCTGTGTTGGCGACAAGAAGGATGAGGTTGTGCGGAACACCGACTTTGCCCGAACACTGGGCTATGGCGGCATCCTTTTCGAGTATGCTCTTGAGGTACTCGGTGGAAAGACACCGACGGCTGAAGAGACAAAGAAAGAGATTGAGGTGTGGAGGAAGGGCATGTTGCAGAGCGTTGATATGGCGAGGGAAGGCGATTTTGTCGGGCTCAAGTGAGTGCACGGCTGTATGCCATGCTCAAACCCTATACTAATCATCTCTCAGATGGTCTGGCCTCGGTCGCCACGCTCTCAACCTGCTCCAGAACCAGAAAGACGCTACTCCCGAGATGTGGGATGCCATCACGGCCGCCTGCGACGCCGCTGCAGCAAAGGGTGTCAGCCTCCTTCCCGGTGCTGAAGAAGAAGCCACCAACCTCGGTCTCGAGAAGTGGACCACCACCCTCCAGAAGAAATACAATACCCCGGAGAATGGTCGGGCAGTCCTCTACGTAACCTACCAATGCTATCTCCGCGACATCTCCAAGCGCATGGCCCAGCACCTTGAGAAGGCGTCCAATGAAGGTTACATCGCTGGCGTCAAGCTAGTCCGTGGCGCATACTTGACCTCTGAGCCCAAAGAACTCACCTTCGACACCAAGGAGGGCACAGATGCAAACTACGATGCCTGCGCTGAAGCCGTTGTCCGCCAACAATGGACCGACAAGGTTCCTGCCCCAACCCCGGGCACGGCCTTCCCACCCGTTGACATCGTCCTCGCAACACACAACCTGCACTCTGTTCAGCAAGCCATGAAGCTCCGCGCAGAGCAGATGCTCACCACACCTGCCGACAAGCTACCCCGCCTCACCTATGCGCAGCTGCAAGGCATGGCAGACGAAATCTCGCAATCTCTAGTGCAGGACCCCGTTATGAAAAAGGACACGCAAGCCAAGGTTGTCAAGTGCATGACCTGGGGCACTACAACAGAGTGCTTGAACTTCCTTCTTCGCAGGGCGAGCGAGAACAAGGAGGCTGCATTGCGCACGCGGGACACAAGAATGGCCATGGGTGCTGAGCTGAGGAGGAGAGTCAAGGGCTACTTCGGCCTTGCCTAAATGGCTAAGCGATTTTCCCTATGACTGTGATTGTGTTTTGGGTGATTTGGGTGCATAGCATTAGCATGGCGTTTGGCATTTGGGGTATAGCATGTTGGAACATGGCAACCCTTTGAGAAGGATATGACTTTAGCGTTTTCTGATTGATAGCACGAATCCACACAGGGTCGATTTCATCAGGATAATTACAAGCATCAATTGAATTCATACCGCATTTGTCTCTCGCTTCCCTCGTGTGCATGCAGATTTTACGACTAGTATCCACTGCCCCGCCCCACTCGTCTATGCGTCTCCGCGTCACTAACGCCCAAAAATTTGCTTCGTTTCAACTTTGACTTGGGGCGGGCAAGATTATAGTGTAGGCTTCATACGATTCCATCACCTCTGACAATCGACACTTCAGATATAGTAAGCTTAATTTGAAAATAAAGCTTATTCAGCACATAAAGCCCGATTGGCCAAGTGGTAAGGCGTCGCACTTGTATACAGCAATGCGAAGATCAGTCGTTCAAATCGGCTATCGGGCAGATCTCTTTATTCTTTTTGCCAAACTTCAGCAGTCTGCCGATTGAGTGCTGAGATATGTGATCGAAATACCTACCTTTTTTTAAGCACAGAATCAATATGTGAGGCTTCTAGAGAGAGCTTATCATATTTCAGTAGTGTACATTGAAAAAGCATTTTTAGTATCACCCACGAACCAATGTAAGTGAAAGCAATAGCTGAGGTGCGACCAAGAGAGCAGAGCGTTTCAGGTCATGATGTCGTTGACTCAATGCATTGAAGTGTTTTGAATTTGGCTCAGTCATGTGCCACCTTGACAGTCGAATTCCACTACACACTAGGATATAAATTGTGCACAACGATAGATTCATATTCACATGCAAAGTCTAGCTATCATCATGAACCCTTCATAACTTTGGCCTAGTGCAAAGCACCCTTCTCGTTCTTCTCATCGTATACACTATGCTGTTCCACCTTCTCCGCATCCCCAATCTCCCTTCCGCCAACATACGTACTCTCCTTCATGTTATTCATTGCATCCTCATGCTTATCAGCGTTGCGGAACGTGAGGTAGAAACCAATACCGCCGCACATAGCGACAACAGCAACAGAGCCGTAGTTCCAAACCAGCAATGGGTCCTCCGACAGACTAACAAACGCCTGACCGAGCGCGGCTGAGACAGCAGAAGTTGACAATGCGACAGCTTGAATAGTAGATTTCATGTTGTTGGGCGCCTTGGTGTACGCGTACTCGAGCTTGGTAATGGACGCCAGAATCTCAGACATACCAATCAGACCGTACGGGAAAGCCTGGACCCAGACAGAGATATCTGCATTGCAGTCTGTGCGTGTTTTGCTTAGTTTATTGATCTGGTTGCCGCAAGCGGACATGGTGTAAATGTAATGTTGGATCACACATGCTGATACCATGGCGAAGGAGGACAAGGCGAAACCAGCGGTAATCTTCTTGATAGGGGAGAGCTGGACACCCATCTTCCGAAGGCCCGGGTAGACGAAGAAGTCCATCAAGGGGATGAGGATCACAATGAAGATGGGGTTGAGCTTTGAGACGATATCGTTGGGGGTTGAGCCGAGGTTCATGGTGTTGGCTTGGGAGACGAGGTTGTTAGTCATTTGGTTGTATGCCTAAATCCTCTGTTATTACGGATTTTTCCTGTGATTGTATTGGCAGGGTGTTACTTACCAGCCAGTATAGAGGATACCAGAGGAAGACTTTGCAGGCCAAGATGCCACGCTTGACCTCATCAACCCACGCGTCGTCAAAGGTCATCCATGCAGGTGCGGACTCGCCGCGCTGGCTGAATGCACTAGGCTTGATGCGCTCCCAGAATCCGTCATCCTTGAAAGTGTTCTTCTGCGGAGAATGCTTGATACCAAGGCGTATCAGCTTGAAGGCCTTGCCCATGACGGATCCCGTGGGAGGAGTGAGTTTGTAGTGCTTCTTCATGACAACTAATATCATGGGGCAGAGGAGGTAACATATGGTGGGTAGGGTGTAGGAGAGCCAGAAGCCTAGCGCCGTTAGCCAAATAACACACCAAAGTCGCCACACCACCCTTGATGTAGCAGCATCATTCTACGCCAGTTTACACGTACCGACAAAATGTTCCGAGTAGACCATTGCGATAGATCCACAGATAGATCCACAGTTGATGAGGAAGTAAAAGTAGATGTAGATCCTGGCCGTTGTTGTGGCCGGATCAACAATCTCCTTTGAGCCATTCTTCTTGACGCGGACATAAGCTTTCTGGTCTTTGTACTGCTCTGCAATCAGGGGCGAAATGTTGGACTTGAAGCCACCAGTCCCTAGTCCCATGATTACCAGACCGACAGCAAAGACTACGATGGAGGCCTTTGGCTTGACAATGATGGCAGGGATGGCAGACATAATGAGGATGATGTGACCGACAACAGCGAGGACATTGGAGTACTGGATAGTCTTATAGCGGCCCCAGTACTCGTCAGCGAGCCAAGCTCCACCGAGCGGCGTGATGTAGGACCAAAACTGATTGAACATGGTCAGGCCGGTGGACGCACGTTGACCCATGTCGAGAGCACCAGAACCAGGCTTCTTCAGGAACCCAGCACCTGTTTTAGAGCCCGGTGGGAGTGGCTTTTGAATGAAGTTGACGACTGTGTATATAATCAGTGACAGGTATTAGCCACCAACAACGGCCTTAACATACAAACAGCGCTCGTTCCATAGTAAGAGAAGCGTTCCACAAATTCGACCGCAGCAACAGTCCATGCTTGCCATGGCTAGGAGATGTTAAACATGACCATCTCAGACGGCGAGGTAATGTTTGCTTACAATGCTTCCTGCGACTCGTGGCAGAGTCGCCCATTCTTCCTCTGTAGGAAAAGGCCCTAGCAGATGGGTATCCTCATCGTGGAATGAGTTGGTAGAGCTGACATCGAGTGGAATGGGATCGTTCGCAGTAGCTCCCTTGGTGATCTCGAGGCTGGCTTTGACATTGGTGTTGAGCGCCATGATGAGGTCCAAGAGCAGCGATGCTCAATCGAAGCGCAATCAGGGAATGTGGAAAGAGATCACCGTGAGCGATTGGGGACAACCCCTTACGCACAATTACCTAGAACCTCGAACCGACGAGGAAAATACAAGCCTGAAATTTAGAGCAGGTCGATGCCCCTCTTCATATAGATAAGGCTCTGGTCCGGACTTGGACGTCGGACCAGAGTTGGACAGGGGTTACACGCGAGAATCCCATGTCCCACTTTCAAAGAGTCGCCACATTGTGCTCCTCTGATCTACTATCACGACCGTGTTATTCGCTGTGCACTCCCAAGGCTTACAGAATCGCGCCTGACCTGTTCCAAGGATCGATTTCCGGGCTCGCTCCGCCGGTAAGCGCGTAAGAGAAGCATCCAAGACTGTGGTACCAAGCAAAGGCCCCCAGGCTAAGGATAAGAAAGGCATGTCGTGTTGAATTCAAAGACACATCTATACGACCCAGCCTCGCCCTAAATCGCCACCAACGCACTGTAAACGTCTAGAGAAGAAGTGCCAAGTAATGCTAAGATGGAAAAGATAACGGCTGGTTGGAGCTTCCATTCATAGATCGACCGTCGGAAGTGCCACTACTTATCATGTCTCTTAATTAGTGAGGCAGACTGTCAGATCCGGTGCATTGTTGACGTCATGTGACTGCCGTCATAATATGGCCAGCCGTGTTTGCAATATCCATGTCAGATAGGGCTTTCAGAGAGTTACACTACATTCCAGCACCCTTACGGCGCAGTTGCCCCAGCCAAATTTCCTCGGTGTTCGCGCAATCGGCCTGCCTAATTGGGATTCTCTTAGTCGCGGTGCACAGTAGCCAAGGGCTTGGAAACAGGCGGAGAGGATAACAACGTTGCGTCTCACGACCTCCTTCTCGAATCGTATAAACGCGATACATTAGCGGACAGGGCGTGTTGCAATACCCATGGAAGGAGAATGTTACTCTACATAGGTGGAAGGGGCAATAATTTAACAATGTTTCCATTTTTGGGACTCGCACGCTAGGTAACTACCTACCGTAACGTAAATGAAGATTTCGGCAGTGGAGAAAATCCGGCCGCCGCGTCAGAATCGCGTGAAAGGTGTGGATATTTACGACTACTACGAATAGATAAGATTTAGAAAAAAGGACACTCCCGAAAATCGACACACACAAGCCCTCTTTAGCGCAACCTCTCCAACTTCGTGAATTTTCCTCTACCACGCGCAAGAAAACCCGCCTACCTGACCATCCACCTGGCCATGCACTACTGCTTTAATGCCTATCCTGCGTAGGATGGAAGGCAGGCGCGCCTTCGTTGTGACCCGGGTGGAAGGCATGTGGAGCTATCTGCCAGCTGTTCATCTGGTTGCCTGGATACTGAGGAGTGTCATTGATGGTTATATAGCCCATGTGCGGCATAGTGTGAGAGGGCACCATGTACCACCCGCCGGATGGATGAGGAGCCCACTGACCAAAGTTGTACGTCTGTTGTGAGTGGTACTGTACAGATTGGGGAGTATGTTGCACGTAGTTGTAGGGCTGGGGAGGCTGGCGAACCTGCGGCACATCGTGTTGCCACTGTTGATAGCCAGTCGTAAGGGGTTGATTCAGTTGCTGGCCATACTGGAGTAGTTGTGGTGTTTGGTAATGGTCAGGCTGGTGAAATTGCTGGCCATATTGGTACGGCTGCTGAAGGCGAGGCTGGACGGGCCGATGAAACTGCTGGCCATTGAAGGCACGGTGGTATCCGCGCTCTCCACCACCGGCTCCAGCTGAAGCCTTCCGCTTCTTGTCTTGAGACCTAACATTTTGGGGTGCCGCCTGGACGTGTGTCTCCTCTTCGGCCACCCTCACGTCGACGAAACTGGCATAGAACGGGAGCAGTCTCGCCATGTCCTCACCACGTGGGAACTCGCGACACGGAGAGTCACCGTGAGAGGCCAGATGGTATGTGCCATGATTGATGGCGTGACGTACGAAGATGGTGACCGAATCCTGGGTCTTACAATCTTTCAACCCTGCATATGGCTTACGCTCAGCATGTGTAGTGAGCTCTGGGTTGATTAAAAAGAGACGGAGAGCCTCGATACTGGCGGGGAAGTCGGCTCTGTATGTGTTACTGAACTTCTGAATAGGACGTTTAGTTTGCCCATTGTCTTGATCATGGAGCCCGCTGAGATTAGCGCTTACCCAGTGGTCGATGTTGCGCTCCGCGCGCACGATCATGTCGTCCCACGACTCCCATCGTTCGCGCGCGGTGAAGACTGTGTTAAGGAAAGGGATGAGCTCCGTCTGCAACCAGGCTCGATTCGCGCGGTGGGCCATGTTGAATATCCTACCTATTGACCGGCTTTTTTAAGGTTGCAAGAGATGCAACGTATCGAGAGGCTGAAGATGATGAAAGACGAGGTGCTTCGAGAGGTTGAGCCGACGGCCGACGTGGTTGTAGCGGCGTCGGGTATCGGTGGTAAGCGATATATCTGGACGTGAGTGTTTGTCTTTGCGGGATCGGATACACCTTATTGAGACAAACGGAGGACGCCTGTCACCAAATTTTATACGCATGCGCGGTATTCATCAAGGTCTATACCAGGGAGTCAGTGCCGTAGAAACATGACTGCATCATGGGTAAATAAACATTTCCCAGCCGACTACATCTCGTGGTATGCGCATTATGTAGTCGCGAATGATTGTTACTGGTAAGGGTGAAAGGCAATACAAGACAAAGTTGCCCGCTTATAAGCATTCGTTGTGATTTGTTATAAAATCTGGTGATGCGTATACCATGTATATCTGTTAGGGTGTATTGCCTGCTGATGTGGTCGTTATTGTGGTCTCCCTGGCTGTCTCTTCCATTCCTTCATGAGCCACGAAATGCCTCTGAAAGCTCTTCATTTCAACCTCGTATAGCTCGAATAGATCCTGGACATCTCCGAGGGCTCTTAAAATACTTTTCAAGACTTCGAAGTTCTGCATTGCTGTATCGCGATGAAACTCGGAACAGGAAGTCTGCTCGTTGGTCTCACTTCTTTTCCACATCCGCAGTATAGATCTATGTCTAATCGATTGTATATTCAATCGAAAAATCGTAATATTTAATAGCTTCCCATCCAGGACCTTAGCAATTGCTGTTATTCAGCAATACGCGTAACTACAACATCCTTTCAACACCAGTCAGTCACCCATTCGTCTCCTGACGCGTCAGTATACTAGCTGGCAACATCGAGTTTTCAAGAGTGATCTTACACTGACAAAATTTGGAATTGCTTGCTCAACTCGGCCAAATCTTATTCCTATCCTGTAGCTATCGCACTCGGCTCTCAGCTTCCCACCAAACTGGCCCCTGCCGTTGATGAATAAGGACTCCTCTACTCCCAGAAGCTTAGCCGGGAAGACATAAATCATCCATTGTTGCGTACTAGCAAATTTTTTGTAGTCTATGCCGTTAAATAAATGACATGTGGAGTAGTTGGGTTGAAATTTTTGTACCATTCTTTCCCTTATACATTCGCAGTAAGGGTAGTATACATGGCATATATTTGCATTACTATAGTAAATCAAAGGGTCTCATATATGTTGGGGGTAGGGGGGGGGGGGATATCTGGCGAAGGGGATGGGAGAAGATGCGGTGGAGACATTTGGCGATGAGCTAGTATGGTCTAAAAAGATACTATATCACTACATGAATTTTGATGTTTTTTAGTAGAGCGGAAATCAAACTGATAAACTGGTATTGAGATGTTAAGTTGGGAATTTCAGTCGTGGTGAACCAATTATTTTTAATTATCCTCACAGTCCAAGCCAAATTTAGAGCATCGAATAGGATTGTAGTTAGTGGCAAAGTTAGAACCACAGTATTCTTAATTTTAGATTTCTATGAGTGTTATCTGCATACGCAAGATAGGCGAACTCTCATCTCATGCAATTGATTCAAGCTCAACTAATGGTCGAAGTCAACCGTTGAGATACATCCGAGCTGGAGCAAGGGCAATGTGGGGTAAACCCCTGGATCAACGCCATGCATGCACTCACCTTATTCACTTGAAGCAATCCACTTCGCAATCAGCATTTCACCAGCGGTATTACATAATTAGTATAATTTGGCCAAAGATGGGAGACAGGATTGTTGGAAGGCACCCACTCAAGTCTGCCTCGAAACCTATGACGTCATCATCGTCTACACAATTTGCAAAGGCTTCTGCAGGGGATATGGTGTTTAGTACAGAGACGAAGCAAAGTAAAGGTCTGTCTTTTGTATTTTCACCAATTTAATCGGGCCTGTTACTGACATGTTGTTCAAACAAGTCACAATGCTCAACCCTCTTCTCACACCCTCGCTACTGCTGGACCCAAAAGCACGGGAACGCGCGGAGAAGGATAAACAGGAGATCGCGTACCGATAATAGTGGATCTGAGGAAGATCTTGAAGTACGACTTCGATGGCATAACAAAGATGAAGTTAGATGCTAGAGAGAACATGGCATAATATGAATCAACAGCTTGCAAATGGGTGACTTGTTGAGGATCATAGCAACAAGGGCCTGACTGTTGTGAATTACGATGTGACTGTGGTCACTGCTTAGATCTCCATTGTCGCTAAGCTCATCGTCGCCATCTGCTTCCGTCATGGGTGATTAGTTATCCAGATTATCTTGCTCCTGTGAATGTGTCAGTGAGAGCCTTTGGTCAGCATATACTGTACATCCTTTGCCCATGAAGTTGGCATTTTCTTTGGGCTCTCGAGGCACACTGGCGAAGATCACTTTAGGGTTTTGTTGGACCTGGCCGATATGACGCATGTAGTGGCATGATGACCCACTTGTGTGCGGATGTTTGGTAACGGTTGCCAGTAGCAAAGCTTGACAGGCTTGAAGGCTTGAGGGGGCTGTAATTATGCTTGTTGAATATTCAGATTCGCTATCACGAGATTATACTACACATGTTTTATCGTGCAAGTCACAACCCTTCATCGTCGCTGCCGAAGTGATGTGACGCAACGCAGAACGCCAACTCAACGCCGAAGTATGGTACAAAATCTCCCCAATGTCTCCCGTCCCCCATTTCTTTCACCTCCCACTCCGAAGTCCTCCTCCATTCGCTCCTCTCCCTGCTCTTAGAGTGTCTTGGCTACTCGAATAGATTCTCCCTATCCACAAAGACATCCTCCAACTCCGCAAAATTACTGAAATGTAATGGCCGATGCACACCATCATAAAACCTGACCGGCGTGTCCAGCTTAACCCTGACAGGTTTCTTCTCCACATTGCCAAACGCACTACCCATAAAACTATAATTCCAGATTCCATTATCAGGGACAAGGAAATAGCCACGGATCTTGTCGGACAGTAGGAGCTGACGTTTCTCGCCAAAGGAGGTAGAGAAGCCGGCAGGGTTGTCGGACATAGTGTCCTTGTTGTCAGCACCCCATTTATAACCATTGGGAGTAAGAGCCCAGGCCGCGAGCGAGACTGAACCAGGAGTGAAAGAAACAGTCATTGAAACGGTTTTCTGGTCCCAGCTTGCGTGTGCGTCCATGAGGCGCGCGTGTTGGGTCACGTCACTGGCTTGCATGTAAGGTGGCTCGTTGCCGCTGACAGTGTGAATGATGCCGAGGGGCTCAAGACTGCTGAGGTATTCGTGCTGGGGGAGTTGCTTGGGTAGCTGAACGTCGCGTGTGTTGCCAACTTGAGGAATCATGACGATGGTGCTGATTTCCTTGACTTGGGCGTTGTCCGCTGGGGATTTGCCGTAGAGATACCCTGCGACTTGGACACGGAGGTCGGCGATGGTGATGAAGCGCTTGAGTACGTTCTTAGGCATCACGTAGGTGAAGTGACCCTCCTCTTTGACATCTTCGGAGTTAATGTAGATGTTGTTTGCGCGAGTGCGGAGGTTGGACGTTGCTATAGCTCTTGTGCGCCACTCCGTCTTCGAAGCGAACGACGCTTGCTCGTATTGCGATGTTGTCGTGACAACCATCTCCTCACCGTGCACGTTCTGAGTCTTGGTGGTGACGGCAGTCAACTGCGCTTGCTCCTCCTGCTGCTTGTCGATCTCGGCTGCTTGCTGACGCTGCATCGAGGGAGCAGAAATTTCCATACCCAAGATGATATCACGAACTTCACTGCTCGTGAGCGACGAAGTGTTGACATTGTTCTTCTTTCCGTAATCATTCAGAATGAGATCTCGCAACTGCACTTCGACCTTGATCCAGTCTTCGTCGGCTAGAGTCGGCCAAATGTGATGCTCCTGGGTGATGACAGTCTTGTCGGGACGCAACAGCAGCTTCGTCTTGTCCTGGTTCACGTGTAGCGCGCGCAGGATTAGAATCAATCTCGAGAAAGCAGTGTAAGACGAGATTGTCTTCAGCCACTCATCGTACAAGTTGAAGAGCACCATCTGGGGGCCCGTAGCGCGGAGAATCATGTCACCGAGCTTCTCAACCTTCATGGCGGCCTGGAAAGGCAATTGCAGTTCTGATGCGCGAATGGAGATATTGGGGAAGTCAAGCAGGTGGACTTCAAGAGGATCCAGGAGACCCTTACGGGTGACAATCAGCTGCTTTGGTTGCTCTTCCACAGGTAATGATCGAATGAGTGCCGCAACTTCTTCCGCAGTCTTCCACTTAGCCAGTTGTCCAAGACGCTTTTGGCCTGCCCAGACACTCGTGTGAATAATCTTCAGGAACAGCTGCCCGGTACGTGGATTAAAGATGAAGATGGCACCATTGATGGGCTTGGTCGTCAAATTACCCTCAAACGTCTTGTGAATTGTCACACGATACACATTGGTGTCGTCGATGAATAACTGGATCTGGTTGCTAAACAACTCAGAGTAGTTCTGGGAATTCAGGAACTCCTGGGAGCTCTCAGATGCATACAGCTGCAGACCCTTCCTAATACGCTCGCGAAGAACGTATAGGGCAGGGTTCGCTTTCATGACCTTTGCCATAGCCTGCTGCACGAGTTGCTTCAGACCAGGGAAGTACTGTCCGTAGGCAGAGTACAGGTTGTATGCCAGATCGATACCAATCATAAGACCAGTAGCTGAGGGATAGATGCTCATGCTGTCCTGAGTGTAGTCAAGGTACTTGGCGCGTACGTAACGCTCGATGTCGTGCGAATCGTAATCACCATAACGTAACTGTACATCAACCCAGAATTTGTTGGTTGTCGTGGCAGTCATGGAGTCTTTGGTGTCGTAAAGCATCGAAGGTGGCGAGACACTCCACTTATGGCTGGCGAAGAGGAGAATGTCAGCACAAGAGCTGTTCATCTTGTATGACTTTCGGGGATGTATTGTCTCCTTCTGGACCGTCTCGATACCGAGAGCCTCAAGCTCTTGATCGAAAACTTGGCACAGATCCATAACGACCGACTCGTGAATCTTCTGCCACAAATGGGCACGGAAGATTTGGATGAGCGAGATCTTCAGTGTTGGGATCTTGCCATGCAAAAAGATACCAGTGAGATCAAGTTGGACCTGGAAACCGACGTAGACATTGGCTCGGTTAATGGTTGGTGACCACCACAAGGTGAAACGACGGTTGGGAATCTGATTGAGACCGGAACGCTGGGCGTTGGTGAGTTTCTTGAATTTCATTGATTCCTCGAAACCTGAGGCACGTTCCCAGAACAAACCCTCCCATGATGGGAAAGCTGTTGCCTTGAACAGTGTGTGTTCAAGGATGGTCTCCACACCACCAAGTGCCTGAATAACGTCCGTCCGGTACGCGTTCAAATTCCAAAGTTTACCATCATGGCGCTGGCTCGTCCACCAGAAAGGATTGCTCTTCATGTGCTGGTAGATCTTAAATTCTGTTCGGGCACGGAAGCCTTTGTCAAAACTGAGTGTGCTGCGGTCTTTCTGGAAGAGTGTGTTGATACGGGGAAGACCACGGTCCCAACTGTCCTCCAGATCCTCGAGTGTTAGGCGGCGATTCTGCTGTTGGGCCTCTTGACGCTTCTGTGAGTACTCCATCCATACACGCTGGGAGTCAACAAACTCTGACTCCCATGGGATGATGTAGCGAAAGATGTTAGGAATCAGGGTCTCCTCGTTGTGAGACATACCAGCACGGTAGTGCGTAACCCCTGTATCAGTCTGCTTTGACCATCGCTTGTCGCTCGTTGGAATAAGGATATGGGATCCGGAGATCATACCAAGACCACCGAGTTCCTTGGGTGTATAGAAGACAGCAGGAGGGAAACGCGAAGGCATCTTGGAGTTGAGGCCAATCTTGACACGAGTCTGGATCTTGGTCTCACACTTGACGATTGTGTCGAGTAAGTCAACAGTAGATACAGCAGCCTCGCGGTAGTACGTGAAGAGTGCAATAAGCGTCGTGTTCCACTTGTTAGCAATCTTCGTGAACGTTGTAGATCCAGAAGACATGAGTATTTGTCGTATACGGTTGTTGAACTTCTGAATATCCTCTTCAGTTACTTGCAGGAACGCGTCTGCAGTTCGCTCCTTTGTAGAATTGTCGACAAGAGACCAGACACTGTCCTTTACAGGGAACTCGCCTGTTAGGTTGCGCATCTTGGGCAAAATGCGAACCTCGAATCCATTCATCGAGAAGAGCAGGTTAGGGTTGTCGCGACTGTACACACTAGCGAAGGTGTCGTCCCACTCGATTGTCGTGACTGAGCGAGGGAGGCGGTTCTTCAGGTCCCAAAACACGGCGCGGCCTAGATTAACATCATGACGCATCAGCCGCATCCTGGAGTCGCGAGGCCAGCACTTTTTGTTCTTGTACCCAATTACGTTCTCAAAGTTAGGGTCAGGGTTCTCAGTGAGAAACCTCTGGATCAAATCACGCGACTCATCAGCCGTAAACCTGAAGAACACCCAGATGCGATCTATGTAGCGAGTATAAAGACGTATCGGATGGCGCACCTCAGTCTCCTTGTCCTTGAACTGCAGGAAATCGTTGGGGCTCTCGGGAGCACCAGCAATATCGTTTGCCCGCTGCAAACCAAGCAGAAGGATGTCGAGAACCAGACCATAGTACTGAAAAACGAAGCCCGAGAACTGCAGACCACGAATCATACCATAAGAGTTGACGTGGTTCATATCCTTGTAGTTAAGCTGAACGTTGTTCTTCGATGTGATGTAGTCTGCCAAATTGTGGTCCATAACGAGTCGCAGTAGGCGGTTGAGAAAGGTGAGATCGATCTTCTCATAGACCTTTGATAGCTGGGTCTCAATCATGACATTGCATTCACCATTGTCGGATTCCCACACCTTGTCGAGGTTGTTGATACCCTGCGCCCACTTGTAGGTAAGCAGAGGAGGAACCTCAGAATCAGAGGGTTTGATCCAGGCCGGGAACAGATGGCGCTGATCGGCCTGATACCAGAGATATTGGTCAAGATAAGCATCTGTAATCTTCTCCATAGGCTCGATGTCGTATACAGGGTTGATGTTGCTGTAGTTGTCGTTCATGTCGATACCAACTTCCTTGAACGCACGCTGCGTGAGCAGGAAGCGCTTGATGCGGGCCAGTGTGGTACCTGGGGAATCGTAGGCTTGTTCAATCAAAGCAAGCTCCTCACGCTGGCTTTGATTGAGGCGACCCTTTACAGAGTAGGCTTCCCTGAGCCGCTCCAAGGCCAAGATGAGAATCTTCGTATCGTGCTTGTACGACACACTCGGAAATTCAATCGGCGAGAACTTCCTCGCTTCCAGCCAATGCACCATTGTTGTGTAGATAGCAACGGCTTCCTCGGAGGACACATATGGTCCATCCTTCATGTAATTGTGCTGACGCTCCTGCTCAGCTTTTAGCCATAAACGGGTCAACCGTCCCAAGTTCTTCTTCGCGACCGTCTTGTCGACGGTAGCACCTCGCCGAATGCGCTCACGGTTATAATGCGCGACAGAAATCCACCAATCAGCCTTGCTCTTTACGTATCGCAGAATGATGTTCTCAATGGGCGCTGGTAGACCTGGCACCTTCCACGGGATGTTACTCTTCCAGCATCGCCAAGCTTCTGACAGATGCTGCAGAACAGTGTTCACCTTGTTTTGTTTTATACCCTCAGGCATCATGTCCATGAGATCACTCATTACCGCAGCACGGAGTTCCAAATCAAAATGGGATTCCACTCGCTGTTTGGTGACAGTCTTCGCGACGCCTTTGCTGTGTCGACCTTCGAATTGACGAGACAGCAAGTTCCCAAGCCAGCGCTCGAGCAATGGAATAATACCGCGCATAAAGAACAACCACACTCTCCAGGCAGGTGCCCAGAATCCACAGCCAGGACCCTTACCCACGGGGCCAGAGTTGAATCGGTAGTAAATAAGATGCTTCAGATCCTTGCAAGAACGAATCTGGTGCATGAGCTTGTACTTGTAACGGTACATACCAGTCAGCTGACCAACATGGTTGAAGGCGTATAGGATACCATCCGCAAGCTGGAAAGCATCAATGTTGCCCAGGCGGTACTGTACTTGCGCATCGACGATGAGCTTAGTCAACCGCAAGATCTCCCGCATCAGATGGAAAGCGTTTCCAAACCGAGACTTCTTTCGCTCCTTGGTAGTGAGCGTCTTGACAGGCTTCAAATTGAAGTTGTAATCGAGATGTAGATAAGTGAGGTTCTTGCGATGAATGAGCAGGTTGAGCATGTTGTAACCCTGTCGGCAAACTTGGAGGCCGGCTTCAACCCAATCGATCTTGGTCTGCTGGAAAAATTTGGTGCTCTTTAGTGTCCGCATCAGGTTCTGCTTGTTCTGCGCCTGTGGAGGCTTTTTGCGAAGTTCGTTCAAAATGTACGTCTTGAGGAGCTTCTGATATGATACCCGAACTTTGACAGGCTGCCCTGCAGGCACGTGCTCGAGGTAATAGTGTTTGACGAGCGGGACATCTTGTGCCCTCACCATGCGGCCTGAGCGCTTGTCAAACGGATGTGGTGCCCACCACAAGGCAATGGCGGATGCGGTCTCGGGTGTCGTAAGCTCTTCGTCGGCCATAAATGGCTCAATCTCGTCGGGCATCTGGAAGTCGTCCTCATCATCTTCATCGTCTCCTTGGCCAAACACGAGATCCTCGTGGCTGACAGAGATGTTCTTTGGTGCTACAGCTCGTGACGAGATGGGGTTAACGAGCGAATCAAAGTAGAATGCTGGAAGGCTTGGATTCTCTGCGCGGTCATAGACTGTCTGTGGATACGAATACCATGACAGCTTGACACTTCGTGGCAACGAGTTGTATAGGAAGGGGTACGATACCCGATATTCTGTCCGGACGATAGTGCGGAAGATGATGCGATCGATGGCATTGAATTCGCCAAAGTCGTCGTCGTTTGGATCGATGTCCTTGTAGAGTGGTTCGAATCGCGGCCCGCCGGGTAAGGCAACGTTTAGCGCCTTTGCCGTTTGCAAGCTATTCATCTCGAACATGTGAAAGTAATTCTTGTCTACGATATCAGTGAGCAATTGAGCACTCAGACGATACAGTGTGGCCATCTGAGGTAGGTCCAGGTTCCATGTCTCATAGCTGGGGCCGTTGACATGTGGGGTGTCGAGCAGCGCACGATGCTCGTAAAACCAGTCGTAAACGGGGCCATCCTCGTCCTCGTCCAGTTCCAGCTGAATGGGCTCCAGAGGCTCGACGTCTTCAATGTTCTCCGAGTACGACAGCGGTGGCTCTTCGTCGTCGAAGGGTGGGAAGCGCATTCGCTTGAAGTGGCGACGATCGCTCTTCTCCTTTCTCATCGCAAGCCACATGGCCGCCCATTGTGCGTGAAAGACGGGCTCAATCACGCGCGGAACTTCGTTGACGAGCGTCAGGCAGCCGTTGGTGTGATACAAGACTTTGACGTCTCGTCTGCTCTCCCAGGGCATGGGCATGTTCTCCAGGAGCTTCAGCACGGCGTGCGGCATGAATTTGAGGGCCCCGAGATAGCTGCGCTTGTCTGTTGTGAATTTCTTCTGGGATACATCGCCGATGTCGCGAAAGACCTTTCGCAGATGCTCCGGTGGCAGGTCGGCCTTTTGTGTCTCAACGAATCCAGCCTTGCGCTTCTCGCCGAACCTCTGTCGCTGCGACCGCAGCCAATCTTTCTTCTTTTGCGCAAACTTGGCGATCTGAGGGTCAATAGGCGGGCGCATACCGGGCGGGCCAAGGGCACCAGGCGGTGCAGGTGGCCCAGGAGGCCCAGGAGGGGGTGGAGGCGGTGGCGGCGCATACCCAGCTCCGGGTGGGCCTGGCGGAGGCGGCGGCGGCGGCGGAGGTGGAGGGGGTGGTGGGAACGACATTAGGAGTGCTTCTAAGTAGAACAAATCGGGAGCTGCAAGTTGAGTCAATCATCCGACGTGGAAGGTTGGTAGTGAGGGAGCGAGAGGGGAAGGTGTTGGGTTGTCAAGGCAAGCCATCGCGTTGATGCATGAGTGTGACACCTTGCTCAAGCCCAACGAGGAAGGCAGTTCGGGGTGAGAGAAAACGTACCTGTTCACAACACGGTCTCGCGCCTCTCCTGTCTCGGATGCGCAGTCCTCAGATGAGCTCGTGAGGGAGTGAGGGGGGCGAGTCTTTCGGCTCTGCGCGCAACAGCGCCGCGCGCGATGAACCAAGGTCAGTCACGTAGGCGTGCACGTGTCCTCGCGAAATCCCAAATCCTATGGACGCGACTGTGAAGGAGTGGGGGTGCACAGAGGACGGCGATGTGGCGAGCGCGCGTCGTCGTGCGGGTTTTGGCGATGAAAAGTATCCATGGCCCATGGCGAAAAGTAAAGGCTGGCCGTCAGGCACAACGCGCGCACGTGACCACGCTAGGCTGTACTAAGGCTTGGCAACGACAGGTCCTGCCCACCACCAAGTACCTTCCTTTCCATGGAAAAACACCATCTGGGCAGTCTCCTCTCTCTGGCATGATGCCCCAGACACGCTTAAGCTGGCTTCCAAGAAATATATCCACTTTTTCAATTTGTTCCCTCCAAGAGCAACACATAACAAAATCCGATTATATGTTAGCTGTCTATAGACCATTTGAGCACATCTTGGAAGCCCTATCGTCTTAGACGGTTTCGGCATGTTAGCTATCTATTGGAAAGGCTCTAGCTAGCTATAGCGCATACTAGGGGTACCCTAATATAGGTATCCCTTATCTAAATACAGTAGCATATGTTTAATACGTATTTTCTTATAGATAGTTAGTAAATTAATATACTATTATATACTCTATTGTAGTATAATATAGCGTCTTTTAGCCTCTCCTAGTAAGGTCTTAATAGATCCTTAATATATCTTTAAATACGTTCTAATACAGCCTTAATATATTCTTAATATATTCTTAATATATCTTTAATAAATTCTTGATGAATTCTTGACATATTCAAGCCTACTGAGACTGTGATCAATGGTGGTATCGAGCTGGTATCAAGGCTGGTTGCTAGTATCGAGGCTGGTGTTGAGGCTGGTATCAAGGCCCTAAAGAATCGGACTTAAGGTTTTCAATTGCCTCACGGGTGTAGTAGTTTATAGCTAACAAGTACGCTGTAAGATTACTTATCTAGCATACTCGTAGTCGTTTAACTTATAGAGTATCACTAAAGCTGCGCCATTTTTCCTGAGACGCTAAGCTTATGGTCCGCGAAGCCTTTACATCATTGACTATAAGTGACTGAGGAGTTTAGGATTGACGCGAGTCTGCTTAGAGTGGAGCTAGTAAGCGTAGCATCTGAGAATGAGATAAATCGTCTGGTTGCATCTACTCTACGGTACCAAGCACTCCAAAAGCGCCTCATGCCAGGCTGCTTCTGCCTTAGAACCATAGTCTCCGCTCTCGTTCTTCTTGTTGTTGTTCTGTTCGTCACTTGAATCTGCCTTGGAACCCCGTCTTCTTCTCTTCAGTCCAGACTCCCCTTGACTGACCATGCTCAACCCCACACTCAATCTTGCACCCCGTAGCTTTACATCGACATCCCTTGGGGCAACATCCCACCCCTTGTCGTCTCCACTCCTGTTTCCAGTTCCATTTCCCTTCCCTCCATCGACTCCTTCACTCCGCCCCGGGCGCCCCCACAGGAGGCCCCATAGCCTAGTTCCCAAGGTGACAAGATGCAAAAGTCCTACTATCAGCTTGCTCATGGGGAAGGGGAAGATAAGAAACTTACGCAGAGATTGACGAATTCTCTTGAAAAATTCCATGGCTGTTATGAATACAACGATTGTAATCAAGAAGCTAAGGGTGATCGTGATTGTGCAAAGCGCCATAAACCTTAATGATACAGTATCAATGTGGTGTGGAAGAGGTGCCATGGTTTGAATCGGAAAGGAAATATGTCTACTCAGTAAGGGAACAGGGCAGGTGCTGGAGCGCAACTATGCTGTTTAAATATCAAAGGTAAGTGCGCCCTGCATGGACGCGACCTGCCGCTTCTTTGGTACGGGCATTGTCGTATGAACTGGTAAAGCAACGGTTGCGCCAAAGAAAGAGCCCAGTGTGTCTCACCAATTGAGGAGCTGCAAATCGCGTCATCCCGCTCCTGTAAGGCCTACAATTGGTTCAATCTGACTAATAGCGCGACCGTTACCGCCAGTTCATACTGTAGAGTATGTACATTTTATCTAGTGATATTGGACCACACCACACCACACCGGCAGTAGCTGGTAACGGGCATCAGCTAGCGACTGGCGCAATGCATAGAAAGTAGCATAGTCTTGAAACCGACGTGATCCACTCCTATGCCTTTCCCGAGGACACCGCAACGCCGCGCTAATATACAGAAATTCATCAGAAAAAAGAGCAAAGAAAATTATGGTGATAGAACGCCTCGACCTGAGAGTGAAGGCCGACCATGTTGCAGGCATGTAAGAGCAGCATCCTATGCACATGGATGGTCGGCACTTGCTGAGTAAGAGGAACAATGGAGGTGGTGAATGCCGCTGAGCCAGATGGATCGATTAAGAAGTTCCATCTTCGACGAGTGTCTGCGTATCCTGTGTAGGCCGCGACGAGTCATCAGACAAGCACTTTGTTCGACTTGGGGCTTACAATTCCTCCTATGTGCCAAAGTCGTTCCCGAAATTACCCGTCCCATAGGTATTCCAATCTGTCTGCGTCTCCAGCATCCACGACACCGAGTCGAAGAACTCATAACTGTTCGCACTCGCAAGTCCATTCGGCAGCTGCAGTGGCATGCTAAGCGTGTTGAGGTGAGGATTGAAGTTCGGTAGGCTATGTGCAGGATTCTCCACTACAGCTCCGGGTGGCGGTGTAGAATGTGCCGATGAGTCGGGGTTGGTAGGGTTATTCATGACCATGGCATCGAGCTGCTCAGCCGCGCCACTAACTTGTGCTTCGCGCCATCGCCAGACACAGTCAAACAGGACGCTCATACTCATGCGACTGCGGATGATGAGGCCAAGAGGGTCATTCATTATACCTGTGCTATCTCTTCTCTGCCCTTGCCCTTGCTGTTGTCGTTGGATTTGCTGCTGGTTATGGTGGTTGAACATATTCCCCATGCCAGAATTACTGAGCGATGGTGATTGTGAGAGACTATGAAGACTGCGTCCTCGAGAGCTCTCTTTCCAAAGTTGGGCCAGAACTTCGGCGAAGCGGTCCAAGAGATCGTTGGGCCATACCTTGGCCTTGCGCAATGCGTCGACCGTTTGCAGTACAAATTGGCGGCCTCGATCTGTAGGTAATTTGGTGGCAAAGTCGGAGTTTAGGAGTTTGAGGAGAGCAAACCCAGCAGCCAGAGCCATCTGCATGACATAATGGGGAACATGGGGTAATCTACTTTCGCGTTGTAATTTGAAGACGCGTTCCAAATAGGCCGTTGCAGCGAAATAGAGGGCGACCAGATCATCTCGGCGTTCGAGTCGCAGTTCTGGACTGAAGAATGAGTAGAGATGGAGATGCAGAGCTACCGCATAGTGATACAGTTCTTCGAGATCTAGTACTGTGTCAGCATTACCGTTGAGTATGACGTAGGGGGACAGTTTCTAATGTACCGCTGTCGACGCCGTCAAGGGAACCACAATCCTCCTTGACGCGTTCCTCTTTCAAGCGATCTGCCTCGAGTGTCATGTAACTTGATGCAGCGCCTTCGGCAAACCGATGGCTGTTCGCTGAATACAGCAACTTGTTGATCCTGCTCGCGGCCATTTCCTGACGGAGCCGAACGAACAGAGTGGGCGGTATTATCCGCATGTGCTCTTCATCGTCCACCTTGAAGTCCAAAGTCGAGTCGTAGAGTGTTATCGAAGGCTGTCCGTTGCCTGTAGATACCCTGTCCATTGTCAATCAGTAGTGCTCAGCTCGAATAAGGATTTGGGACTTACGTCTGAGCTACGATATTGCAGACGGCCCATGTCCGCAATCGATCATGTATGTCCTCTTGCTGCAGCCGTACATTGGTCCGCGAGAAGTCTTGAGGATGTGTAGGCTGATGCAGGCCAATCTGCATGGCAATCTGCATCATGGCGCCACAGAGTACGAACGTTGGGTCAGTCACCGTTCGCTCTGCCGGTAGCGGCCATGTACAAAGCAAACATAGCGCCTTGACCACATGGTGATTTGGTTGGTTGCGTATCGAGTCCCAAATAAGGTCGCTTAGGGGCTTCGCTAGATCCTTGAGAAGTGATGGGCATGGTCCATAGCGACGAGCAGCGACAGCGATGACGGCCCAAAATAGCAGCTTATGATCCTGCGAGTAGTACTCGTCCGGTGAGCGTACTTGATCCAAGAAGGGGAGGAAGGGGTGGTATAGCTGGAAGTATTCGGCGAACAGGTCGTTGACTTCGCTGTGGCCGAGGCGCACCTCTCCAGAGCCTAGTGTGAAGAACATGGGTGAGCCGCTGCGCAGGTCCAACAGCGACGTCGCCGCCACCTGCTGGTGTCGTGTCTGGAGGAAGGCGTCGTCTTCGAGTTTTGGCATGGTGCCCGGTGTGAACATGCGCATGTCCGGCTTTGCGTGCGGCGCATTCAAGACGGGTTGGCTGTTGGGCGTCGCCTGCCCCTCGTACATGGCGAGTCTATCCCGCAGGTACTCCATCTCCTTCTCCATCTCTGCATTGCGGTTGCGCTTGCCAACGCGCTTGAAGTTGGGTTCGATGACACAGCGTAGGCCTTGCTTTTGGCAGCGTGCACAGCTCACGAAAGGGTCCTGCTGGACGTTACACTTGAGCTGCACGATGTGCTGTTAGCAGTCGTTTCGGAGAAGGATCATGGTAGTGGAGTAGCAGAGGCGCTTGCCTTTTGCTGGCGGCACTCATTGCATGCGCGCTTGACGGCCGTGTTGCGCCGCGACGAGGGTCGGGTATCTCCATCGTTGTCCTGCTCGTCGTCGGTCGAGGCAGATCGCTTGAACCCCCGCGCATGCGCACTCGGCGGTGAGAAGGGATGCTGTAGATTGCCTGGCGCGCCGTTTGGAGTCGTAGGGCTAATTGACAACATGGCTCGTCGACCGATGTCGCAGCCGTGCAGAGGCAGTTCAGCGGTGGGGGGGATATGTCAGACAGCCGATCCGCGGAGGCCCTGGTGGAGGGAAACTTGCCAGCCTCGCCGACAAGAAGGTTCGAGCCTGCTGGAATGCGCGTCTGAGATCGCCTGTCGCAAGCTACGAGTTCATGCAGGAAGCCGCGGTAGATCACTCTTCTGCGTCGGCTGTCGACGTGGGTCGAATGATGTCGGCGAATTAAATTTCGCGGGGCCATCGAAGTCGCGTTTTCACCCCAAAAGGTCCGGCTAAACCTGCGAAGAAATTCATTCACAGTTGAAGAGTCATCCCGGCGTGAGACTGCACATGTGAGTATTTCGACTCGTGCAAAGACTCTGTCTGGGGGTTTCACAGGTCTACGCGTGGCTTTTGTTTAAGCCCGTCTTCCACCTTCAGTCACTCGCACTTATTCGTCCAATTGATGCTCTGTGCTCGTCGGATTCCCATGTTGTATTCAGTCCAGTCGTAACTAGGTGCGCTACAGAGCTTCAAGCACATGACAACACGCTACTCAACTAGGCAGACAATGGCGGACATCTTGCGGTACATGCATGCATGAGGGTGAGTGAACAAAAGCGGTGGTATTTCAACATGATGTTGCGGACAAGCTGCGACAATCACATGCAAGACCTGGCCAAAGGCCTGTTGGCGTGCCATCTCAACGACTGCACATGCTCGAGCACGTTGCACAGAGTCGACATGCACCGTTCCACGTCACCACACGTTCCAAGGAGATGATTTCGTAGCTTGTGGATGCATTCGTGACCCTACTCAGCTACTGTCCTGGCGGAATGACACAACAGTGTCGCCGTGATATCGTAAAAGTCGACCGAACCAGGAAACTGCCCATAATGCACATGAACACCGATTGACCCAGTTTTGACATGCTAAACCCCCCTTCAACCCCCGTTGCCACGCTTAGCGCTTCTTCTGCTGAGACTCCTTGAGGACCTTCTTGACAACCTTCTGCTCCTCAATCAAGAAAGCGCGAACGATGCGGTCCTGCACGCAGTTGGCACATCGTGATCCACCGTATGCGCGCTGGACGGTCTTCTTGGGGCGGGAGATGGTCGCGTACTCGCGGGGACGGAGGGCGGGGATACCAGCGAGCTTGGTGCCGCAGTCACCGCATCTTTTTGAAGTCAGCTGGAAGTTCCAAACATGTCTGATCTGGTAGTGACTTGCTTGACGGCGGTTCCCTTCTTCTTCAAGTGCTGCAGACGCAAAGCACCTCCTGGGGTCTTGATGACTCTGGTCTTGTTGCTCTTTGTGTTGTAGGGCCTTTAGAAGATTAGCAAAGCTCGAGGCTTGAAGTAAATGGCTCCACGCACATGCGGCGGCGGTAGGTAAGGCGTGAGTCCGGCATCTTGACTGATGTTCAGAGATTCGATGGAAGATCTGTGAGGTATGTAAGAGCGTGTCACCGGAGTGTGTACGGGCGTGTCATGCTGGCACTGGAGGCAGCGAAGGAGAAGTAGCGAGCTGGGTGACGGATGGGGAGCGCTGAGAGATGAATGCGCGCGACTGGGAAATGCGTACCTGAAACTGAAAGAACTATGTCAGCAAGATTCCGAGTTGGGGCAGTGAGACGATGGGAGAGGCTTACCTTGTGATGTCGAGGTTGTCGTGTTGTCGCGAGCTTGCGGGCGTCAAGGTAGACGGCCGAATTTCAGAATGTGCGCGCGCCAAACCCTTAGCCGAAAGGGGACTAGCCTCGACCCCCACCGAGAAATGGCGGCCGAGGAACCTTGGATGCAACAAGCTGTATGCCTCTTCGCACTTCCATTAGATCTGGGCAGGTTTGAGTCTACACAGTGACATAGCAAGGGGCCTCGCAGATATCATTGAGCCCTGCAATAGTGTGCGATCAGCCAAACCACACAGGAACGAGATGTGATATAGCCAGATGGCTGCACAGTATGCTCAAAAAACATCTTGCAGAGACCATATATGTACCACATCAAGCCCTAACGTACTGCATGGACTCCATGCATATCCAGAATGGGTGTGGTCGACCATGCAGGCTTGCATATATTTTGGGGCGTAGACTGTAAATATCCAGGTCAACTGGCATTGAAAATCATCACATGACATACAGCGACGCTGGGGACCTCACGTTTCAGACATACTTCGTACCCATGTACCCGCAGCCAGCTTTCGGAGGCTGAGGCTGCGGCTTGGGAATACCTAATCTTAGCTCAGCAAGTGAAACAATGTCAAAAAACCCAGTGGCTTTGCCATTCAAATATGTGTGTACATGAAAAGTCATTCACTTGCAGAACTCGGTGTGTAGAGCGTTGTACAAAGAAGAAACGAAGATATATGGAATCTTATCATTGGGCAATCTGGTCCGAGGGCATGCTACAGTAAGTACTACATACGTACTTACCATTGCAATGCTTCACTCACGTGATGTCCCGTCTGTCGCGCCAAGACGAGCGTTGCCACTTGCATGCAGCTAACAGACGATCAGCCGCTGCACCCTGTCACGGGCTGACGTTCCCCAAATACGTACACCCGTCGCTGATAAACATGGCCTGAAGCCAGCTACGTACCCTCGTTTGGCTTGGTCCCTTTTGCTTGCTTCTGCTCAGAAATCTGTGAGGCTACCCTGGCCATCATGTCTGGTACTCGCCCCCTCCTATCGAACCGCGCATCCTCGGATATCTCAGGCAACCGCCACATTGCTGAAGAAGACGCTCTTTTGACCGGACAGCCGACAAAACGTACACCAGAGTCTGGCCCGCGGACATGGAAGTTCTGGCGTGAGATTGGACTGTTCGTGTGGGCTGTTGTAGCCACAGCAGCCGTCATCATACTCGCCGTGGTGTTCCAAAAGAGCGCCGACACCAAGCGGCCGCATGCAAGCGGGAAGAGGAACCTGATCTTCATGGTGTCGGACGGTATGGGCCCCACAAGCCTGAGTCTGACACGCAGCTTCATGCAGCTGCAGAATGGCGCGCCCTTCAGCGAGCAGCTGGTGATTGACCAGCACCTGGTCGGCCAGTCGCGAACACGTTCCTCGTCTTCGCTGATTACCGACTCAGCTGCTGGCGCTACGGCCTTCTCGTGCGCGCAAAAGAGCTACAACGGCGCCATCTCTGTGACGCCCGACCACGAGCCATGCGGGACAGTACTGGAGGCTGCCAAGAGAGCAGGATACATGACGGGACTCGTCGTGACGACGCGAATCACCGACGCGACGCCTGCCTGCTTCGCCGCCCACGTCAACATGCGCCAAGAGGAGGACCGCATTGCAGAGCAGATGGTTGGCGACTACCCTCTTGGGCCTGTTGTCGATCTCATGTTCGGAGGTGGACGCTGTCACTTCTTGCCCAACTCGAGCGACGACCTGTCCTGCCGAAGCGATGACAAGGATGTGGTGCGACTTGCAAAAGACAACGGCTACAACTACATCTCCGACCGCCCAGCCTTCGACAAGCTCAAGGGAGGAGACGCACTCGATTTTCCCATGCTGGGTCTCTTCGCCGACACTGACATTCCATACGAAATCGACCGTCGCAATGAGCATGATGTGTACCCGTCTCTCCAAGAGATGGCCGAGACCGCGATGAAGGCCCTCAGCCAAGCCACTCGTGACAGTGACAAGGGCTTCTTTCTTATGATCGAAGGGTAACACTCTCTCACTCGTCTGTACACTTGCATTGCTGACCCCCAATAGCTCGCGCATTGACCATGCAGGCCACCACAACGACCCCGCTGCCCAAGTTCACGAAGTCCTCGCCTACGACCGCGCCTTTACCAGCGTTCTCAACTTCATCAAGAGCGAGGAAACTCAAACCGTCATGATCTCTACCTCCGACCACGAGACTGGTGGTCTGGCCACTGCTCGACGTAAGTTCACCCTTCGGATAGCCCCCTCGATGAGAATGCTAACGACATGACAGAACTCCACACTTCCTACCCAGAATACGTATGGTATCCCTCTCCTCTGGCCAACGCCTCCCACTCCGCCGAACGTCTCGCCTTTGAATTCGCAAAATACCTTCAATCCACACCCTCAGACGCGCAACTACGCGACTTTGTGCGTGAATCAATCGCCAGCGGCTTGGGCATTCAGGACTACACCGACGAAGAAGTCAAGGCCCTGCTCGCTGATCCGCCAACAGCATTATACCAGTACGCTGATATGATATCTCGCCGTAGCCAAACCGGCTGGAGTACACACGGGCATAGCGCCGCGGATGTAAACATCTACTCTTCCGACCCAGAGGCGGCAAAAGCACTAGTGGGGAATCACGAGAACACCGAGGTTGGAAAGTTTCTGCATGAGTACCTAGAGGTGGATGTTGATGCTGTGACTAAGGAATTGAGAGAGAAGGGTGTCGGGCTCATGGTCACGAATGCGGCGGGCGAGCAAGTGAGTTGGATGGGTGAGGTACCGGCAGATGGCCAGAGACTGGATGGCCAGACGCATATGGCGAGTTACAGTGGGGATTTCAAGAAGAGGCACTTGTTGCATGGGCGGGCTTGTGATTGTGGGCATTGACGCTTTGAGAGGATTTAGGTGTTTCCATTTAGCGCAACATATCTGGGAGTCTGGGCTTGCTTTATTGACGGTTTCGGGAAATCAGTCTACAGGAGATACTACAACAATCCGTCTGCTGCAAACAAATCTCGTCCTCTGAAGCACGATATTAATCCTCCCAGGCCTAGACGACTGAAGCACCACGTCTTCGTAGTCTGCTTATTTCGCAGCATGGGATTCACATCTTTCCCAGAGTTAAAAGCGCGTCGTGATCAGCCATGCTGTCGACCATGATAATTCACGTGATCAGTACCCAGCGCAGCCACCCTGTCCAGACCTTAACAATTATAAAAGCGGGCCAAACAGTTCGAATCGCCTCATCAGAGTCCACAGTGTACTCCACAGTTCCTTCCAGACTTTCCTTTTTTTTTGCGTTGACTTCTCTGCATCCAGACCCGCCAGTTGTGGGCAACATCCCACGAACAAAGAAACCATCATGTTGCGTCATCAATGTACAACCGCATGCGGATGTCGTCGCGTCACACCATGCCTAGCACCACACGGATCATTTCGTCCTTCCAGTGACTATACATTCTCTCATGTTACGGACACTTGACCACGTCGCCTTCCTAGCACTTTTGCCGCACCTTTAAAATATCGGGCCTACAGAGACCTCACGTCGTCATTGCGGGGAAACGTAAATATGGAAGATGTTGGAAATCTCTGCATCGACTGCTTTTACAGCAAAGTGTAGTTTGCCTATAATTAAGAGTGTTACCTGCATAATACAGAATGTTGAACCAACAGTATCTTACGTTCACTACTGTTGAGATATTAGACTCTCCTGGCTTGCCTCCCATTCGAACCATTATTCTATCCGGCACCACATCTAAACCCAAACACTGTCATCAAAACACGGTATGCGGTCCAGCGCCTCATTCGTAGCCGGCCTTGCACACCTAGCTCTAATCTCCAAGGTCACTGTGCTGGAATGCTATGCCTCACCCAGCCCACCCTGGACTAGCGTTGATGTCCCCGGAGCCGCTGGGTACGCAGGAAAAGGTGGATATCAGGATCGTGCCCAAAGATGCTCAGTGAATGGTTATCCAGCCTCGCCCCTACCCAAAGGATGCTCTCATTCTCGCACCAACGGCCAATCTCCAACGACAAGGAAAAACCGGCCGACTAAAACTTCTCAGCCCGGAAAGCCTGGCCAAACAAACGTGGGCACAGATCCCACAGACCCCACAGATCCTTCAGACCCAGATACAGATCCAGTCGAAGACTTCGACTTCGAGTACTCCGCCTTCTTCGACTTCCGCAACGTCGTCGCAGCTGACGGCCCCACACCCTGGGCCCCGGCATGGCGTGCAAGGAACTGGCTCCGCCCTGCGACTGACGCAGCGCCCCTTGAGCTATCATACCTTCCATCCGAAGTCTACATTACCAACAACTCGGCTCCAGCACTCCAGGCTCGTCAAAATGGCAATGAACCAGCCACCTACTTGACCCTGCGTACGCAGCGCGTGGACCAATCCACGCAGGCTGCAGCCGGCCTGGACTACATTGACACTGTAACCACGGTTTCAATGAGCATGCTAGCCCGCGTTCGCGGTGCCTCGGGAGCAGTCGCAGGCTTCTTCACCTACTACAATGACACCACCGAATCCGACATTGAAGTCCTAACCCGCGATGGAAATTCCCAAGTACGCGTCTCCAACCAGCCCACTGCGGATCCGGAAACAGGTGTGCCTATCCCAGATGCTTCCTTCAATGTCTCGTTGTCGCAAGGCAGCACGACAAACTGGAATGTGTACCGTTTGGATCTGCTCGAGGATAGGAGTGACTGGTATGTCAACGGGGAGCTTGTAGCGAGCACGACTGTCAATGTGCCCGCAGACGTGGATAGTGCGGTGACGTTGAACATGTGGAGCAATGGAGGTGGGTTCACAGGAGAAATGGCTCTTGGTAGCGAAGCATTGTTGGAGGTGCAATGGATCGAGTTGTTTTACAACTCAAATGAAGAAAGCGATGTTGGAGGAGGTGATGGGGATGGTCCAACTACAACTGAAACGGAGACGACGACGGCGACGGAGACTTTGACTTCGAGTGGAACGGGGCCCGTTACCGTGCCCTCTGCGGGTCCGACAGGTGGGGGTGGTAGTTCGAATGGTACGTTTAAGTTTAGGGGGTGAGCGAAGCTAGATGGAGCTTTTTCTGATGGAGAGTTAGAACGAAGAGGAACATTCGTTTGGTGGGTGTTGGGAATGGCGTTTGTACTGTCTGTAGAAAATTGTATGTTTTAGACGTGGGGCGTGTAAAAGGAAAAGAATCGTAGAAATTATCCTGTCGATATTTATCTGTGAAGAACTCCTATCACAAATGTTGATGAACTATAGCTAGAGAAAAAACCCAGATCTACTACTCGGCTTTTTAAATGCAGTGATTCCGACACCTCAGCGATTCCCTTTGTAAATGCAGATATTGGGCTGTACAACCCTGAACGCCATCGCTATGCTTTCATCTTTTTTTGCCCCCGCAGAAGCCGTCTCAAACCTCCTCTGACTGCGTCTCAAGCCACTGTCCGAAATACACACACGTCCTCGCTGAAATCTCTCCCTCATCACCACAGAGATCAAAGACGGGGCAATTACCACAAGGCGCATCCACGAAGCCATTGTACATTTTTGTGTCGCTCGCGCTCAACACAGTCCGGTAGTTTGTGCCTGAAATCTTCTCCAATCGACCGTCGAGGACCATCATCTCGAGAAGCTGTTCCATGTCATCTTCTCTCACAGACTTTCCTCTCAGAATCTCCTTTGAGTTGAGCCAGTCGGCGACCGAGGCTGAAGTTGGGTATTGCGGGTTATTTTTGTGAACTAATCTTGACGTGTTGGGATCCCTGGAATTATGGTAAGGCTGTACAGCGGGGGCTTCTTCAATGTCGCGTATGGCCTGGACTTGGGCCTTTTTCTGAGCGATGGCCGCCGTTCGGTCGGGTCGCACATAGTCGTTCCAGTTCCCAGGGACTTTGATACATGTCTCATGTTCGATGTGTTGCGCAACGATGCCCGAGATGGTGTCGATCAAGGCCGTGTCGAAGTCGCCTTCACTCTGCCACGGTCCACCGGCGATGTCCTCTGACGGCTGCAGATGCTTCAAGAGGTACATCTTGCGGTTGGGATACTTGACGCTCATGACCGACTGCACGAGATCCTTGGACTCGAGGCTCTTCAGACATTTGGTCAGCACTTGCTGGGTCACGTTGGTCCGCGCGCGTAGGGCTTTGGACCAGATGCCCTCGGCTTGGACCTGGTCGATGTGGTGGTAGAGGAGGCGCTCATCGGCCGTCAGGCGTCGCAGTCTAGGGACGACGAGGTTAGCATGGCCTGTTCAATCCAGAGACAGCGACTCCAACATACTTGTCGGCATCTGATCGCGATCGCAGCTTCCAGCAGGGCTCCCCCTCCAGCGTCATTAGCTTCATGAGGTGGCGATCGCAGAGCTCTTGCAGGAGCACGGTCAGCTCACCCATGGTGCCGGCCACCTGCATGTTGGACAGGTCGCGCTGGAAGAAGACGGTGCCCTGCGACCGCAAGGCGCATTTGTCGTAGAGCGCATCGGCGGGGCTGCCGACCTCCTGCTTTACATCAGGCGCATCTTCTTTGAGCACCGGTACAGACGCCGCAGTTGACGCCATGGTGCAGAGCAATTCGGTTGTGGCTATCCGTCTTTCATGGGCGCTCTGCTCGATCTCGTGCGCATTGGTTTGGTGGTGACGTTGAGCTGCGAGCACGTCTCTGCGCCTCGAGAATAATTAAAGTGGGGCATACAGCTAGGTAATGGACCACGTGATGTATCTATCCATGCTTCACACCTCTACATGTCAACTTCATCTACCCCAACAACTCTCTCTCTCTCTCTCTCTCTCTCTCTCTCTCTCTCTCTCTCTCTCTCTCTCTATATATATATATATATATAATATCTTTGCGTATAATCATCCTCCTTGACTCGCAAACTCAGTCTCTCTTCAGCCACTGCAAATTCACCGGACTCACCACCCCAGCTTCCCCCTTCTCCAGCCACCCAAGTACATTCTCCATGCCCAGCCTCTCAAACCCAATATGACTCTCCACACTAGCCCCTGCCGTATGACTCAACACCATAACATTTTCCCTCTTTGCCAAGCGCTCATCCACAACCGGTTCATTGGCATGCACATCTAACCCCGCTGCACTAATCACCCCATCATCCAGCGCCTTGTTCAGTGCTCCCTCGTCGATGAGCTTCCCGCGTGCAATGTTAACGAGACGCGCACCATGCTTGAACTGTGCAAATTGCTGCGAAGACAGTAGGACTTGGCCGTTGAATGGCGTTGCCAGAAGCACACAATCACTCGTCCGCAACAGTTCCTCAAGACTGGCGCACCACCTTGCCCCTACACTCTCCTCCCTGTCCTTCATTCTCACAACATCAAAATACGCAATCTTCATCTCAAACGCACGTGTCGCTTTCTCTGCAATCCGCAACCCTATCCGCCCCAATCCCACGATTCCTAGCGTGCTGCCATTGGGGTTGTGCGTCACAGCGGCAATATTCTGGTTGGCATTGCGGAATTGGTCAGCGGAGCAGGAGCGTGCGGCGAGGAAGGACCAGGCGATTGCGCGGTAGCAGGAGAGGATAAGTACGATTGCGGCATCGGCCACGGATTCGGTGCATGCAGAAGCCGAATTGCAGTAGATGGTGCCGTGGGCGGCGAGGGTGCGTGTGTCAACCCAGTCGAAGCCCGCACCGGCCGAGGCGTAGATTTTACAAGACTTTGGGAGTAGAGAACTGTCTTTTATATCAGCCGTTTGGTACTTGTCTTCTCCCATATTCAAGGTTTTAACGGGTCCTGATGGGGCGCCCCATTGAGGGGCGAAGGACGTACATCAGTTCTTCATCCCAATTACCCATCTCCCCACCTGTGTTCCAAAACGGTCTGTACATGGCTATAAAATCGCCCCATCTCTTCTCTTTCAACGCTTGCTTGAATTCGTCTCTTCCGATTGAATATGTTCTTTCCACGTGAAACTTGCTCTTCAATTCCTCATACAACTCGTGGTTCCAGCGGATATCGTCGCCGAGATGTAGGATGGTCGGCTTTGAAGCAGAAGTTGTGTCTGAGGTAGTTGCTAACGGCGAGGCCTTTTTTGAAAGTGAAGGAGGGGGGAGGCCGGAGTCTTGGGGTGTGGGGGTTGAGGTCATGATGGTGTGATTATTGTTGGTACAATGGGAAGTTGGTGCAAAACTAATTATAATGCAACTAGCAGAGAGACAGACGTGAGATGATGATGATGATGATGCTGACAATGAGCTCGCAGGAGCACCCAATCGTAGATTTCAGAAGCTCTTATGGACTGTCTATGATCGAACACACCCCAACCACGTGTTCGACTAATGAAAAGACAAGTAAGTGGATATACGTCGCTCGCAAAGCCTACGGCTCAATTTGCCGACTATAATAATGTCGATGGATACTATGCACAGTTGCTAAATTGAGCGCTAAGATGTTGCAGCTGATTGATGACGAGGTTCAAAATAATAGTGCTGGTGTTATTGAAGCTAGGTTGCTGCGGGACGGACCCGCACGCTTTCGAGCGGTGAAGACAGGGCTGTCGTTATCAGCGCATCCATGCAATCGGACTTGGTATACACGTGGCTCGGCTTGACGCTCCTGGTGCTGCATTATTCGGTGCTACTCAGAACTGTTGTCGTGAAGGTAACAATCTTTTGCAAAGCACGCAGCAAGTGATTGAGTTTGTGTCGTTGGTTGGTGGAATCAACTGCTACCTGAAAGCCTTGCCTCATGCTTGGCTCAATAGTGGGGCACACGTCAACCGCAGTCAACAGGGTACCTAGTCGCAATGTGGGTTGCAAGTGTGGCGAGAGCGAGCATGTAGAATCTATTCTCTACACTACAAAGGTCATATGCGATCAAGACGCATAACGGCTGCCCACCATAGTTGGTAAGATCGAGTCGAGCTATTCCCAGTGCCGATTACAATATACATCATTAGTAGTACATTGCATAGAACTATGTCGGTATTATCCCTGGCGTGCAATGCTCATCAGAACCAGTGCACCATTCCGAAATGCCCAGTCCCACTCGTATTCACCGGATTAGCAGTCTGTCCCTCAATCCCATACTGATTCACCATGTCGTCCCAGAGCGTCCAGTCCATATTACCACTATCCATTGTAGGACCATCCATCTGCTGTCCCAGATTGTCCAGCCCAGGAGTGGTGGTTGGAATGATAGACAAACCTGTTCCTGGACTGCGAAATGTGCCATCGCCAAACGCGGGAGGCGGAATGCCATTTGACGAGTCCTTACCGCTGTGTTCAGGAAATGCTTGAAGTGGAGTTGCTCCTATAGGGAGTGATCTTTGCTGCATGGAGGATGGGTGAGGTGGTTGAGCGGCGGATGAATCATAACCTGGGTAGGTGGATGTTGAGTTTCCTTCGAAGTCGAGGTTTTCCATGACATCCGTCATTATACTGTCTAGTCCAAATGTTGATAGTTCTTGGAGGTGCTGCCCGAGGTCATGACCATTTTGTTGCTGCCGCTGTGGCTCTTCAGTGCTTACTTCCAGACCCGAAAATGCACGATTCGAATATGGTAGACTCACGTTCGCCATCGAAGGACTATTAGGCCAACTCGGTGGCTGCGCAGCCGGCATCTCACCCAGTTTTGGTACTGCTGGTCGAAGCATCTTGTCCAGCTCCTCTGAGCTTGGCTGATCTGCTCTGACTGGAGGGATGCGTATCTGACTCAAACCCTGTAAGTGATGTGTGATTTGCCCGTTACGAATCGCTTGGCTCGCCCTTTCTAGAGCAAGTTCCTTTGCCCGTGCTGCTTTTGCTTTCGCAAGTAATTTTCGAAGAGGATTCCAAAGACACCCATCTTGTCCTTTGCGAGGTGGTGAGGTATTGTTAAGCGGAAACCACCATCGACCAGCAGTAGCTTCGAGAGCACGCCAGGCTCGCTCTACTGCTTCACCTTTGGTTCGAACACAAAGTTCAGAGAGAAGGAAAGCAATGGCATGCCATTGGACATATGTACGGAAAAGCCAGCCCCACTTCATCGTTCTAGCTTCTGTCTCGAGCAAGATGGAGTACTCGATGTTTTCAAGAGAGGTGATGAAAAGCTTGTCTTTGGTTTCTTGCGGTAGTGTCGCACCTATTCTCGTGTCAGCCATCTCTCAGATGCTAGGCTTGCGCAACATACCTCCATCTTTGCGTTGATGTGGATGATATACAATCAACCACATCTTGCTCATGATGAGCCTGGAAATGGTCGCAGTGACCCAGCATAGTGGTATCGACATGTCGCAATTCTGCAGATACTTCTTCTCCATTACTTGGTGGCAATCGGTAATCCATTTTTCCTTCTCTGTTATTGTGAGGCTGGCGAAGTATTCTGTACACCTGTTGGGACCTGGAGGAACGTGGTGGATGCGACGGAAGATGTTTGCAACCTCGAATCGGAGTAGACAGAAGGTCATATCGGTGAAGCCTTGTCGCTCTTCGGGGTATTCTGCCATGCTAGGATGCAAGTCGCTATCGTTTACGTTCAGAGGCTAGACAAGTATGTTAGCGGAGTGCAGTCGTCCGGCAAGTAAAGTTTACCATTTTAGTATCAAAGGATGCCTCGACAATGGTAGGGTCACATCCATGATCCTCTGACGATCTTACATCCAATATACAGACCTGCCACCAAAGTCTCCGTCTCATCTCGATCTCGAATGGCTGCAAGTCGAAGTGGCTTCCGTCCCTATGTATACCTAACGTCTGGGCAATCCGCACAACCAAGCCGGTCAAAGTCCAAATCTTGCGCGCATCGTCATTTCTTCGCAGCAGGATCAAGAAGACAACAAAAGCCTGTAATACCAGTGTCTGTTCACAGTACAAGAAGTTGGCTCGGGCGAGGCCTTGCTCTATGCCAAATCGATAGCGGAGCAACAGCGTGTCACGCTCCTCACCCCACTTCTCGCGACACTCGGCAGGCGTTGTGCTTGTTACCGCACCGTAATAAATCACAAAGAGCATAGGCTCCAGTGCTCTGCTGACTTTGTTGAGTTGGCTTGCGGCCTGGTCGAATGTAGACTCAAAGGTGGGGATGTGCAGTACCTTCACCAGCGGGTCCACGTTCTCCTTGAAAACTTCCCAAAACTGACGCGCTTGGGATTCAGAAGGATGAAGTTGCTGCATATCCACCTTTGACGAGCTATACCCGAAAACGAAGCCTTGGGACGGCGAGGCGGATGATGATTCAGGCGTTGGCATGTCATCTTCGTCGTCTGAAGGCTCGATGAGTAAGGCTTTGAGATCTTCCACCTGGTATCATTAGCCACCGCTCGCTTCCCAGGCAAAGAAGCGAGTGCCTGTACCTCATTGTTCAAGCTCGCCCAGAAGCTGTTGGTGATGTACCGACTCCTTCCCTTTTCGAACACCAGCCGGCCAAAGCGATTCTCCAGACCCTCGACGCTGTTGTCTACCGCGACAGTCGGATTGCCATTTACATACGGACAAGCGCCGTCTTTGGCACTGCCCGTTCGCCCCTTCTCGCGATGCACTGCCTCCTGTTCGTGTTCCTCGACCTGTGCATTCAGACTCGACACCACACCCTCCAGTCGGCGCAGGCGATCCAGCAATTCTGCATCCGGCGGTTTTCTGCTCTTGCGCGGCGCACGACCAGGACCAGGAAATATGCATTCTATCTTTGCACGCACGCAGTTCGAACACGGGTTCTTCTTGTCGCATCTGACCTTTCTGCGACGGCAAGTTAGACAGGACCGGAGATTCGGGGAGGGCCCACCGTCGCCCGCGGAAACTGGTCCGCTCTTGCTGCCATTTGATTGCTGAACCCAGTCGGGCGACTTGGTGACTTGGGGCGAATTTTCATCCGACATGGTGTGCATGTGTACATGTGTGTATGCATGCGTGTATGTATGCGTGTGTATCTTTACCAGCAGCTATACATTTGTCGAGAAAGATTCAACAAGTCAGAGGAAGATGTTGAAAAAGATTCCAGGCATCAAACAGTGAGTTAGGTTTCGACCAAAGGACCGGACCGTGGATCAGTCATGGGCCAAGAGGTGAGACCCATTGCTCACTTTGCAGTGATAGGTCCCGACAGTTTGGGGCGAACTTGTCGTCATCCAGCAACTCTACTCGGTACTTGCATCTGATAAGATAAAATCCATGGGAGCCTTGACGACTCCATATCTCGATTGAGAAGGTCCAAATGGAGTCACCCAGATCGATGGGAATGTCAAACGGGGGTTGAGCTGTCAAAGTGTGAGCGACGACTTGTGGTTCAGATGTTCGCATCCCGTGGATCGCGTGGCTGCGGACATCGGACGGGAAGGCGGAAGCGGGACGGAGAACTCGGGGAAAGGTGCCGCATATGTATCATACTGAATAGACGAGGTATGACGACGAAGCTTGCCGTAAGGTTAGTTTGCAGATTTAGGACGCCTGATCAAAGTTTGCGTAGAACTCAACGAATTGGTGTTTGATTGGGACATTCCACTGCTCGCTCGAGGTCACTACGCCGTTCCTATGAGCTTGATCGCAATATTTTCCTCACCAAGGCAACCTCGCATCCAAACACCGTGTCGACCGTAGCGTGTGTATAGTAGTACTAAAGCATGTAGTCCCAAGAAAGTGTCCGAACAATTGTCCAGATCATCGGAGTCCTCGCTCACCTCGACCACCAATATTCCTTTCTCGTCTACGCCTATTGCTCTCCACGTTAAGGTTATGTCGGTCTTCTGCCTCGTCCTCTAACTCCTGTTCTACCATCTCACGAACCCTCATGATCTCCTCCTCGCTAATACCCTTGGTATTGACCACAACACTCGGAGCACCTTCCAAGTACCTTAGATTTTCCATTGCCTGCTCCAACAGCTTCTGCAACTTGGGCATCGAGTTGAGATTCTCATGGCGCTTCGTATTGTGCAAGTCCGGATATAGGATTCCGTCTCCATTCTCTGCGCCTTGGAATGCTTGGATGTAGGGGATGTGCGCGGGCAAGTCATTGTGTAGCTCAGCACCAACGCAGACAGATGTTTCGTGACACCAGGTTCGCGCAACATTGCGGGGTGTATAGCCACCACCTCCAATCACGAGTAGTGGCCGACCGTAGCCTTTGACTGTCTCTATGCAGTATCCGTGAGCCTTGATATTGAGGTTGAATCTGCCAAGGCGGTCTCCACCTAGTGAATCTGCGCCAGACTGCAGGACAATTGCCTGAGGATTGTATTTATCGACGACGGCGCCGGTCACTGTCTTGAAGAGCCACTTGTACTGGTCATCGTCGATGCCGTCATCGATGGGCAGATTTAGACTGTGCCCTTTACCACGATTTGCCGGATCGGTTGGCCCCATCTCATTGATATTACCAGTGCCAGGAAAGAAGGGGTATCCGTGTCTGTCGATGCCATATTTATGGTAAGACAGAGTAAAGACCCGATCGGTAGACTCGAACGCTTGTTCAACTCCATCGCCATGATGAACATCGATATCTATGTATAAGACGCGCTGGTGTTGCGTAAGGAGAAGCTGAATGGCAATGACAATGTCATTGACATAGCAAAAACCGGATGCAAGATTCTTTTTGGCGTGATGCAAGCCACCGGACCAGTTGATGGCGATATCAGACTGTTTGTTGAGCAGATTCCAAGCTGCGCTCATAGAAGCTCCGGTGTAGAGCGACACGTAGTTCCAAAGGCCATCAAACACTGGACAATCGTTCGACTCTCCACCAAAACCGTAAGAAATGTACTGTGGGTCCTCGGCCTGAGCATTCTGCGGAGTGATCTTGCTGAGGTAGGAGAGGTAGTCACGGTCGTGAAAGATGGCCAGTTCATTGAAATCCGCTGGTCTCGGTTCGTAGAGGTCCATGGTGTACTCCAGCCCATATGACAAAACCAGTTGTTTCGTCAAGGTAAGCCGCCAAGGCTTCATGGGATGTGAACTGCCAAAATGGTGGTACTCGACGTGCGGATTGTAATGGAATGAGACATTCCAGCCTTTAGGACGCTCTAATCCATATTCTTCGGCTTCTCGTGCGATGACATTTTGCTTCTCCGAATCCGTGAGGGCTTTGAAGCTCTGATAGTCTTCAACGTAGTCATCACTGGGTGACAGGTATTCCTCGACGATGTTGTTGGCCATGCCGTTGGAGGGACCGTAGCCTGGGACTCGCATGTTATGTTGATGCTACGCGAGATAGTACTATAAAATCTGAATGTGGCGGTGAGTCGACGTGCCGTCGTGAATCCAGCAATCAATGTCGTCCTTGATCGCGTTAAAGGTGTCAGCAAATGATTGCTTCCTACGCTCGTCCTTGCGATGCTTAGGCCAATGAAGATGTCTACCGTATGGGGCGCGTCCTCTCCCGCTTGATGGCCCTGACCACCTCCGAAGTGTATGGATCGCGCTGCCGCGGCTCCGGCTTCGCGCAAGAATGTCGACGACCTCTGCGCCTTTATTCTGAGGATGTTCCTTTCCCCTCTCGTTGGTCGGTAGGAATACACTGTTGGTTCTTCTTTCTTGCGAACAAAGACCTTGGCGACTCGTCGAGTGTTGGCAGGACGTAGCTGCAGCTTCTGTTTTTGCGCTGACACTAGTTTCTAAATCTACAGTTGTGCCGTGACAAACCTCCACGCCGTTGCCAGTGATATCTTTTGGCTTGTCTCGTTCACGTGCGTCGGAGGGTGCTGGACGTAGCGATGTTCGCATCGCCTGATTGGTAGGCAGGTTACATTTTGGCCGATGTGTCGATGCACGTGATCTTCAACGCCTGCCCGGCCCTGGACACGCTAACCTTGGAATTGGAAGCTAGTCGCGCGTCAACTACATGACCTTCAGTATGCGTCCATGTCGTGCGCTGTGCTGATACTATAACTTAATCAAGGATAGAGTTCAACATTGGAATTTTGGAGGCCGGGAAAGAACAAGGTGCCAGGCATCCAACATCGTCCACCAGTTCGCGCAGCGCACCTTCATCATAACCACAGCCATCGTTTCCGTGCTAGCGCCATCAACTTTCATCATTGTCACAGGCAAGGCCCACTGCCTTCCATCTCCACTATCGACTGTAACATATATACTGAGCCAATACTGTACCCGTGCGCAGCTGACACTTACCGCCGTTCGCATTCACAGCACCCGGAACATCTTTTTGGCTCCAAGGTCGCCGGTGAACCGACCTGTGAGTCAGTCTACGGCACGCGCATTATCAGCCATGGCGATCGCAGAGGACGCAGCAACGGTTTTGGAACAGTTCATACACGACGGTATTTTTTCATTTTTTGAGAACGCCATTGCAACTTGAACTGACACTCAGCAGTCGCCAATCTTCCAGCAGAAATCACCCATCTGTACGAGGAAGTGCAAGCCAAGGATGCGCAAATACAGGAACTACGATCTGCGATACAACAACGCGACAACAGCCTGCAGAAATTCATCAAGTTGAACGGCAGCCTAGTCCAGAATCCAAAAGAGGACCCTTACTCCAAGGTGATTCTGACCAACTATGAGAAAGCGCAGATATTGCAAGAGGAGAAGATTGGCCTCGTTGAGAAAGCTGCTTCCCTGGTATGTACAGCTTGCCATCACGACTTGATTGTTACTTAGACCACATCCAGCTGGACCGCCATGTGAAGCGACTCGACATCAAATTAAGGGACCTGCAAAGTGATGGGTCGATACCGAACGACCCTCAGATGCCCTCTCTGTTGAGGGAATCTCCTGGTAACCTTGTGCCGCCGTCCTCGATGACAAACACAGGCGCCAACACGCCGCTTCTTCCCGTATCTGGCAACCATGGCGGTGGTGCTCCCAACCTGGCCCAGGCCGCGGCCATTGCACGAATCACCAACGCAACCAGTGTCAATCTCAACTCCAGAATGAACCCGTCCTTGCAGAATATGCAGACTCAAGCACTCTTGAACCAGCAGAGACTCACCAATGCACAGAGCGCGATACAAGCAAATGCGCGTCAAGAAAGGGAATCGTCGGCAGGAAGCGACACGAAGCGGCGCCGGCCAACGGGAAGCATTGGTCCTTTGCCAACAGCACCGTCGAATCTGGGAAGGCAGGGTTCTGTAGGGCCAGGAACTCCCAAACCATCGACCCCAGGTTCCCGTGCTGGTAGCGTGGGTCCACGGCCCCCAAAGCATGCGCTGACGGTGAAGAAAGCCAAACCGCAGCAGCCGCTGCGCAAAGCTGCTCTGACTGCCAAAGCTCCGATGAACAAGAAGCGGCGGAAGGGTGGATCAAGGGCGTCTCCTTCGACGACGGCGGATGACGAGAGTGCGGCGAGTGAAGCTGGCACAGAGGACGAGGACATGTCAGGGGTGGGAGGGGGCGATGCAGACGAGGATGAGTCTGACGACACCAAGTACTGCACTTGTCAGCGCGTCAGCTTTGGCGACATGGTGGCCTGCGACAACGACAACTGCCAGTACCAATGGTTCCACTGGGAGTGCGTGGGCATCAAGGAGGAGCCTCTTGGCGACTGGTTGTGCCCGGACTGTCGGAAGCAGCCTCCGTCGAAGATCAAGCGGGCGCGATAGATGGAGATGTGCTAGGTATGTAGTCTTGGGGCGTCAAGAGGGCGCACATGGCGTATGTAGTAGATTGTAGGTACTTGACGTTCTACGTTGTATGCACGTAGTAAATGTAGCCAGTCAAGGATCGAGATTGCTAGGTGTAGGTGGACGATGCACGAATTGATGGGCAAGGACCACTCTCGGGCGCCATTATGATTGAAGAGTCTCGAACGTATAGGGCTCGAGCGAAGTGACCGGGGGTGGCTTTCACCGTTGCCGTTGCTAATTTCTCATGTCGAATGCGACGAACTGCTTAGAAGTCGCCAAGACCGAGACCAGCTCCACCACCAGCTCCACCACCAGCACCACCAACTACTAGGGACAATCAGTGGGTATCATCAAGCCGTGCATCACCACCTTGATTGCGCGAGAAGACGTGGGCATTATCATCCATGATCCATGATCCATGATCCATCAGTCGGTCATCCCCCACGGGCAGCTACCTAGTGATGGCGGCATGCCCGTGGTTGCGTGTGGACAGGGCCCGCCTCTCTCATTCGCCGTCTCATTCGCTGCCAGGCCGAGTTTAGCGCTTTCCAAGGCAAAGGGGCATCAATGTCACCGACTTGCAACTGGCGGGAGCAGCGCAGCCTCAAAAGCCTCTTGGCCCCGGTGATCTCTCTTATTCAACTGTTGTTGCATTGCGGGCTCTTTTGATAGACGCTTGCTTGCTTACTCGTGCCACGCCCACGCCCACGCTCCCTTTGCATTGTCCCGCCGCGCGCCCACGCTCTTTGTTGTTGCTGTTGCTGTTGCTGTTGCTTGCCCTCACTCCTTCACCGCTGCCGTCAACCGAGAGCCCGCAGCGTGCATCGTCCCCCTACCGCACCGCACCGCACCGCACCTTACCTTCTCGACGCCCGCCCCAGCACCTGACTCTACTAGTTTCACCCCCGCCATCGACGTCTGCAAGTCGTCTGCCAGCCAAGCTCACGTACACAACCGGACACTACATACACACTCAGCTCAATTCCGACACACACCAGACGACACTAGCATTGCACCACCCGCGGCCCGTCGTGGGTGAAACAGCCGCACTATGAACACGCGCAATGGCACGCTGTCGCCCGTCTCGACGGCCAGCCAGGAATGGTCGCCCATCACACGCTACCAAAACATCGCCGGCGACAACCCGTACTCGCCGACCATCCCACCCAACACGTACGGCCCGGGCAACCCCGAGGGCGCCATGCTCAATGGCATGCGCCCCGCAGGCAACGGCAACCCCTCTCCGCCCAGCTCGGTCGGCCGCTCGAGCGACGGCACCGGCCTCTACGCCTCGAGCATCAGTGATGCCGGCATGAATGCGCGGAAGATGCAGGCGCTCGAGGAGACCATGTCGGAGCACTTCAAGGTCCTCAAGGCCTACCTTGGGCCCTACCTCAACGACGAAAAGGGCAACCCGCGCCCAAGCCGGGCCAAGGACAAGCTGACGAGGCTGTCGGCCGTGCAGTTCCAGGAGCTCAGCACCGATGTCTACGACGAATCAATACGGCGGGAAGAGGATCGCAAGCGGGGTGGACCAGGAGCACCAGGCAACCAGACGCCCTCCTTCCTGCTCCCCAAGAACAACTTCCACCCAAAGCGAAACCAAGCCCGCCAGAAGCTCTCGACGCTGCCCCTCGAGCGCTTCCGCCAACTCGCGACCGATGTCTTCTACGAACTCGAGAGGAGGTTCCCCCGCTTCACTGGAGGGGACATTCCCCGCTCCAGCAGTCCCAACGGCAGCATCGCAAGCCGCATGAGCAACAGAGGTCCGCCTAGCCGGACAGGTACTCCCAATAGTATGGGAGGTCGCCCTGGAGGCCCTGGAGGCCCGCCTGGGCCAGGCTATCGAGGCCCTCCCCCACAGGGCGGACCTCCGGGCCCCCAAGGCCAATTACGCCCAGCTTCGTCCAACGACGGCAACTCGTTCGGACGGCCCCTCCCAAAAACATTCCAGTCCAACACAATCGTGCCGAACAAGGGGACCCTCGTCGAGGACGACGATGACAGTGGGCCCGATGAAGAAGATGCATTCAACCTCGAGGGCGCTGCTGCAAGACGACAGACAAACAAGAGCGCGAAGAGCATGAGCATGGCACAGGACAGGGCAGTGGCGGATCTACAAAACCAGGTTTCAGAACTACAGGGCAAGGTCACCACTTTGGAGAGCACAATACGAGACAAGGACGCCGAGCTTCAACGCCTGAAAACCGCCGATAAAACGCGTGATGGCGACACGGCATCCGAACGTGCCGAATGGGACGAGCTTCGATTGTCACTCGAGGAAAAGGTGGAACAGGCCGAGAGTCTAAACTCGTCGCTACGGTCAGAAATCGACAAGTTGCGCAATGAGAACGAAGGCGTGGAGCGAAGCCTGCGTGCGCAAATCGCCGAACTCGAGTCGAGACCGCCGCAACAAGCAATGTCAAACGACGGAGGTGATTGGCAACGGAGGTGTGAGGAACTCGAGCAAGACCTCAGCGAACAACAACAGGTCACGGAAGAAGTGCGAAGAGACGCAGCACTCTTCCTCCAAGAGATGCGAGAGTTGTCCTCCAAGAGCGACGCCGCCGTAGAAAAGGAGGAACGCATGGCCGGCCAATTGTCGGCCCTAGAGGCTGAACTCAAGGACTGGAAGTCCCGCTATGCGGTTCAGAAGACGCAACTGCGAAACCTCAAGGCTTCCTCAATTGGCCTGTCTTCGCTGGCCTTGTCGGACATGATTCCCTACACTCGCGATCCTGCGCTTAGCTCGCCCGACGGTCTTGTCAAGGATGTTCATGTCACGAAATTCCAGTTGAGCATTGACGAGCTACTCCAGGCTGCACGGAAGAGCAACGCTGAGCAGACACTGGAAAACATGCGACATGTAGTCAAATGCGTCCGCGCTATCACGGGGGATATTGACAGCACTCCGTTATCGCAGATGCAGTCACCCAGCAGCAGCATCAGCGGCAGTATTCCAATCAGCCCGGAGAAGCAGCAGGCGAAGCTCAAGTCGCGTGTGAGCGCTACCGCCAATAATCTCATTACAGCGACGAAAAATCACACTTCCTCTGGTGGCCTATTGCCAGTCAGTCTCCTCGACGCTGCCGCTAGCCATCTCTCTACAGCCATTGTCGAACTCATAAAATTTGTCAAAGTGCGGCCAACAACTTCGGAAGAACTGGAGCAGGACGAGGAAGAAGAGGACCGACCGATGCCCCTGAAACCGTCCGTCTACAATGGCTACAGCGCCAACCCGCCCAATGTCAACGCAAACGGCGGAAAACCAATGTTTGGCCATCAACGCGGTCGCAGTAGCAAGGGGGGTAGCAGTGATACTACTCGCTATAGCAACTATAGCTCTCCCTACAGTGGATATGACCGTCAAAGTGTAGGCATGAACGGGATGGGAGGACAGCAGGACAGTGGCATGCTAGAGTTCAAAGTATGATGATCTTGACATTGCCATCTTCGCCTTGCCGAAATTCTAACAGGACTGCAGAACTATCTTGAGGACCAAACAGCCCTGCTTGTGCAGAGCATACAACCACTCGTCAACCTTATACGATCCAATCCCGTCTCATCTCCAGCAGAAGAACAGCAAATCTACGATTACATTCAAGATATCTCCCAAGCTGTGGAAGACACAGGCAACAAGACATATGATGCCGTCAACCAACTCTCCAACCCTGCACTGAAGAAGCACGCGATTCCAGTTGTGGAGGCGCTGGATGATTGCAGGCAGAGCATGTTGTCTGTTGATCTGCGAGGCGGAGGGCGGGAGAAGATTCCGCCACTTGCTTTCAAGACAGCCCGAGCGCTCAAAGTACGTACAAAGCCTGGATTCACTTGTATTGGAAGTTGTATGCTAACATGTTTCAGGAACTCGTGCTCCGCGTTGACCGCATTGAATCCGGTGAACTTACCGCGGACCAAACACTCAAAACGGAGTTATAAGCTCACTCGTTGAATGACTGGGAAATGGCGTATATGATGGTGTTTGGGAACCAGGCTCTGGTTCGAGCTACTTGATCCTCTTTTTTTTTTGACGACTACTTCACACGCGGTGCACAAAGGGGTGATTTTGCAGTTGATGCACACTGGTCATTCATGTCTATGTGGTCTTTACTACAGGGGTCATTATATCATGTTGGGTTCTTGAGCAGCGGCTTGGATACAAAGCCGTCGATTGGCCTGTAGGGAAGGACATGAGCATGGCACGGAACTACAACGACATTTGAGTAATACTAGTCATGTCTATTATATAATGTCTGGTTGGGCACAAGTTTGGTCTTGGCTGGGTTTACATGCATCATTGGGGACTGATGGATGGAGGAGTCTCGACAAGGGGAAAGCGATGCTGCCGGGAGTGTCTAGGTACAGGCTGTAAATATTGATAATTGGACATATCAACACAGCTGTTTTAAGTTACAGACAGACAGACATGGAAGAGTGATTGCACATGGATAGAAGGAAGACAGTATAGCCAACACATGGATTTGTGTCGAGGTCTTTGGGGTGCTATCAGCAGACAGCTGTACTCTATCCGGGATGGTAGAGTAACAGTGCGAGGAATGTAGGTAGCCAAGGAGTCACACTCTTCGTGGAATTGTTCTCCGAAGAGCGAGGAAGTGTGAACTATGAAGGACCTTTGATTTTGTTCTGGCAACAAAGAGCACGAACCGGAGTGCAGCCGCATACACCCAATCGACGCAAGACGCGAAGACGTGGGATGCTCCCCTGGAGGACTTGTACGAGTGTCAGAGAGACCAAGTGGCTGGTGTGCGAGTTGCGTGTGTGTGTAGGTAGATGGACATGAAACATGGAAGATGGTGGCATCCTCGCGGCGTTTGAGCTTCTTGTATTGAAGAGCGCAAACTGCCTCGACGAGACTGTGTGTGTGTGTGTGTGTGTGTGTGTCCAGTCGTGAAGGAGGTCTGGGGTCTGGCCTGGCGCGAAAAAGTCGAGATGGGTTGGATGCCAAGGCCAGCCCGCGCTAAGTCTGTTTAGGTCGACCTGGGCATGGACCTCCAGCTTGGGAAATGGCGAGCTCCATCTGCCTCGACGTCGCCCACCAGTGACGGCCACCAAAGCTCGACGCATACAACAGCCAGCCAGCCAGCCAGAGACCCGTCCGTCGCCTCCCCGCCACCCCAGATCGGCTGCCCAGTATGACGAAGAAGCGCAAGAGATACCCGGACCTGAACCAGAAGCTCGAGCGGCCATGGTGCTACTACTGCGAGCGCGACTTTGACGACCTCAAGATTCTGATTTCCCACCAAAAGGCCAAGCACTTCAAATGTGAAGGCTGCGGCAGGCGACTCAACACCGCCGGAGGTATGCGCTCCCGCCTCGGCGTTGCGGCCACGGTGCGCCACGGCTGTGAAGAGGGTTGCATGCTAACAAGACGTGCCAGGTCTCGCGGTGCACATGAACCAAGTCCACAAGGAGAACCTCACCCACGTGGAAAACGCCAATCCCGGCCGACAGGGTCTCGACGTGGAGATTTTCGGCATGGAGGGTGTGCCTGCCGAAATCATCGACCAGCACAACCAACAAGTCACCCAAGCACATTTCGCAGAAGAGCAGGAGCGCGCGCGGTTAACGGGCAACCCTGTGCGTGGTCTATACAGCAATGGCCAGGCGCCGCCGACGAAGAATGCCCGGGTCGTCGAGACGCTCGAGGAGATTGAGGACAAGGCAAACAAGTTCAGGGAAGATAGGAAGAACGGTGTGCCTCTGCCGGTACCGGCCGAGGCTGTGCCAGTTCCTGTACGCATTTGCTCCAAGCCCACCAAGAAGCAGTTGTCAAATGTAAATCTAACAAATGTGCAGAGGCCAGAAGAGGTCCCACCCCCCTTTGCGGGGCCGCCCATGGGCATTCCAGCCGGCTTCCCCGGGCAACCCCCTCTATACCCTCCACAAGGCCTCCAGCAACCCTTCTCTCCCGCAAACGGCGGCATACCAGCACGACCGGGCAGTATACCGGGCCAGCCAGGTGCACTACCGCCTCGTCCTGGCTTCGGAGCGCCTCCACCTGGCGCCTATCCGCCCATTGGTTCCGACGCGAATGCGATATCAGCATCTCTCGATGACCTGATTGGCGAGGTGACCAAGGAGGGAGCATCGGAGAAGAAGGAGGACAAGAAGAGCAAGAAGGACAAGAACATGAAACTCATCTTCTTCGACGAGCACACGAGTCCAGAGGAGAAGATGGCAGCGTTACCGCGGTTTGCAGAGTTTTTGCGGACGTAGTGGACCCAAGGTGGATTCTTGCATGAATGTTGGTCGAGGCAGCGCAGTTTGCGCACATGTATCCATGCTGGAGAACTGGAGATGCGCACCCGAAAACATGTTCGGATCTGTACGGTCATGTCCTATGCCCCAGCAGCGCGAGCATGACGGCGCGATTAGCCGCGCAACAAGGGGGGCTGCAATGACGGCGGCGGAGCGAGGGGAGGGGGAGCAAAGCATGAGTCTCAAGTAGTCCTAGATAATCTAAGAGCGAATGTTATGAAAAATGACACAAAAGATGGATATTCAGAGGGCTCTTTGTTGACAGGCAATGATTTTACGTGTGGGCATATTGACTGCTGCAACTCCCTAGCTAGCGCTCACAGTGTCTATCTAACAGAAGATGGGTTTTGGTTCAAGTTCTTTCTAGGGTGCATGAGAGATTACTTTGAATTAACAAGGGCGACAAAAAAATTAAGAACAAAATAAAATTCAATGTGGTATATTCGACACAAAACTCAGCCTTGTCCATCTGTACATGTATTATTGATCATATTCATAACCGGCGGCCAGCTCCTCGCCCTCCTCCTCCTCATCCTCGTCATACTCTTCACTCTGCTGATCCTCGTCCTCGCCCTCGCCCTCGCCTTCGCCTTCGCTCTGACTCTCGCTCTCACTCGCCTCACTCGCGCGCGCCCACTCGGAACTCTCTGTGAACAACGAGTCTGTCAAATCAAAAGCGCGACTGCGCTCGGCACCCAAGGTACCAGCGTCGTGCTCGAGCGTAGTGGTGGACAGATCCTCGGCTTCGGGCATAGGCTCGATTTCTCTGAGCAACGCCTTTTCGTCCGTCGACGTGTCCGCCGTGGCAAAGCCTACAGATTTGGCTGTTGTGGGGCGTTCGTCGTCGTCGTCGTCGACAAGGGTATGATGGTGATGGTGATCTGTGGTGCGTCGCTGGGGCTCAATGATGTCGCCGCTCCAGGGCTTGCACTCCTTGACTACTTCTCCGCAGCGCAGACACGTCCAGCCTTCGCCTTCTTCATTTGCAATGCGCTGCGCTATGCACGCGAAACAATATATACAGCCGCACTCGAGCGTCTCGTAGGGATTTGTAATGTCTGTGGCCGCGCTGCCGATTACGCCGCCGCCTCCAGCCGACGAGGCGAGGATGTCTGCTTCGCTGGTGGAGAGGGGGTTCGCGTCGCGGTAGCAGATTGCGCAGGTGCGTTCGGGCAGGAAGCCCAATTCGCCTGTTTTGCTGTCGTCGTCGTCTTGGTCGTTGCCCGACGGGGATTTTGAAGAGCGGCCGAGGAGGGAGAGCAAGGCGGAGCGCAGTTTCCGCCACGAGCGGCCGAGGATGCGGCGCCAGCGTGATATGCCGACGAGGGGGAGGAGGAAGAGGAGGAATTCGGTGAAGGCGTGCCAGACGAGCTGGCGGTTGAGGTATTCAAACGAGACTTCGCGCGAGGTGGAATGCGACGTGGGCGTGAGGCGGAGTCGGAGCAGCCGGTCTGTGATCGTCCTGTACCGGCCGTTGACGAGGAAGACGAGGAAGCTGGTCAGCCCGGCTATGTCGTGTGCGGAGCCGGCCAGGTCGCTCAGTCGTGCCAGCAACTGGAGGCGCGGGCTCTGGGGCCGTGTGAAGTCTTCGCTGCTCGCGAGCAGGTGTTCCTCCCATTTGGTCCAGGCGTAGCGGCCGCCCACTGTGATTGCGCCGTACGCCATCTTCTGCCAGGGCTTGGGCGGCGGGCGGTTGGGGGCCGAGCTGCGGGCATCGGTGTAGCGCAGGCCCTGGAGGTGGGCGCCGTAGCTCGCGTTCTGGTCCCAGATGCTGAGCTTGAAGAGGACGAGGCGCAGGGCAAGCAGGATCTCGGCGCCGTACGAGTCGGTCAGGTGTGTGCCAAAGTACTTGAGGCCCTCGCCGACCTGCTCCTTTAGCAGCGACAGCAGCTCTTCGTCCAGCAGCTCGGCATCGACCTGGCCGACGCGGAACTCGGGACGCGTGCCGCTGCGGCCCTTGATGGCGTCCCAGGCATTGAGCGCGGTGGATGAGAGGCCGCCAAAGGGAAAGGGGAGGCGTGAGAGGGCGCGCGCCGACGAGTGCTGGCGGGCCTCATGTTGGCATCGTTGGCTGGCGGCGCGTTGGGCGCGACGGGCTGCTATGCGTTGTTGAGCGGCGGCGAAGTCGGCAGAGGGCATTTGGGATCATGGGGGGCCGCGGTGCGTGTGTGGGGGTTGTTGTTGTTGTTGGTGGTGGTGGTGGTGGTGGTGGTGGACGGAGGAGTGGGTGAATGCAGGTACGGAACGTGACAGCGTGATGTTGGGCGTGACATGCCAGTCCGACGTGGACCGAGGTTGACCAGCGCATTCCGCTAATTTGGCTTGGGGCGGCCCTCCATGTCCACGTTAGTTGGAGTCGCCTGTTTGAGGTCGAGGGAAAGTATGGTAAGCTCTTGTTGATGCGATACAAGTGCGTCGCCGTGTCAGTGTGTCAGTGTGTCAGAGTGTCAGAGTCGCAGTGTTGCAGTGTTGCAGTGTTGCAGTGTTGCAGTGTGCTTGGCCAGCCTCAGCCATAGTGACTGCTGGGGGCAGGGTCTAGGTACCTAACTTAGTGATGTGGGGGAATCTTTTGGCACTCGCGCCTCACCCTCACTGGAGCCGCAGTGGACGTCTCCCAAACAAACAGCCCATAGAAACCGCTTCAGCCTGGGTGAGCAGGCTCTGTTTCACCTCCATCGCCATCTGCCTGTGCTGATCTCTCCACTTGTCACCATTTCCCCTCCGCTCCTCCCCTCCCCCCCCCCCCCCCCATCTTTTTGCTTGATACCCCACCATTGCTTTTCCATGTCAAACACTCCAATATAACCACGACACATTCCCCCATCATGGAATTTGGCGCCATAGAGGTGCCTGGCGAGGCCAATCCGCTGACCGAAGGCATCCTGTTCCATGTCCTGCGCTCTGCATCCTCGGCAGATGCAACTCAAGTCCAGACGGGCACAGCGCAGCTTCAGACGTGGGAAAAGGCCCAGGGCTTCTATCCGCTGTTACAGGCACGTACAGCGCTGTCCCTTTCAGCTCCGTGCCATACTGACTGCCACCCTGCAGACCGTCTTCATTGACAAGTCCCTCCCCTTCGAGGTCCGCTACCTGGCCGTGATCCAGCTCAAGAATGGCATCGATAAGTACTGGCGTAAGACGGCCACCAAGTGCGCGCTCCAAAACACGCACACCCGTATTCGTCTAACGTAAAGGCAGTGCTGTGAGCAAGCAGGACAAGGCCACCATACGCGCGCGTTTGCTGGAGAGCGCCGTCAACGAGGCAGACCATCGCCTGGCTCTACAGAATGCTCTTGTCGTCGCAAAGATCGTCCGCTTCGAGTATCCTACCGATTGGTGAGTAGAAAATACCATGGAGTGAGTCAACGTGACTGACACGATCCAGGCCTGAGCTCTTTCAACAACTCCTCCAGATCCTCCGCGCCTCGACCGACCCCTCTGCCTACCGCCTGCAGCTCCCCCGAGCCCTTCTCGTCCTGCTATACATAGTCAAGGAGCTGTCCACCGGGCGTCTTCAGCGTACTCGTCAGAGCCTGCAGAGTGTCGCCCCAGAGATATTCAATGTCTTGGCTACCATATACGTGAACAAGGTACAGGCCTGGCAGTCCTTTTTGCGTGACGGCGGCGACGATGAAGGCGGTGCCATGGAGAGCATCGAGAACAGCTTGCTGGCCATCAAGCTCATCCGCCGTCTGCTCATCACAGGATACGACTTTCCTGCTCGGGAGAAACAGGTCCAAGAATTCTGGATACTGACACGCACCCATTTTGGCCAATTTCTACAATATGTCACATCACAAGACTCCCCACTGGCCGAGTCGATACAGAAGACCATTGGCAAGCACCTGATGCAGCTGTCCAAGCTACACGTCACCATGGCTACCACCCACCCTGCAGATTTTGTCCTTTTGCCCGAGTCCTTGAATCTGACACGCGACTATTGGAGTCTCATCGCTCAGGTGGGAGAGACGTGGGGCTCCAAGTCGATTGATACCGCAAAAGTCGGCACAGACGGCGATGCTGAAGACGATGCGCCCATTCTGGAGCGCCTAGCCCTGAAAGGACTCCTCCTGATACGGGCTTGCGTCAAGATGGTCTTCTATCCAGCCCAGTCCTTCAAGTATAAGCAGCAGGCGGAGAAAGAGGAGAAGAGCCGAGCAACAGATATGATCAAGTCAGAACTGCTCACCGACGACCTTGTCCGCGAAATCATCTCAGCACTAGTAACTCGCTTCTTCGTCTTTCGGCCTAGCGATCTTCGTATGTGGGAAGAGGAGCCCGACGAGTGGGAGAAAATGGAAGAGGGTGGCGAAGATTGGGAATTTGCCATCCGACCATGCGCTGAGAAGCTGTTCTTAGATCTTGCGAAGAATTTCAAACAGTTGATCGTTCAACCACTACTCCAAGTCTTCTACACTGTTGCGAGTGAGTGCTCACGAATGCAATGTCAGACATGGTGAATATTCTAACCTGCAATAGCTCCGGAAAACGAGGACATTTTGTTCAAAGATTCAGTATACACCGCCATCGGTCTCGCGGCCGATATCCTACACGATCAACTCGACTTTGACTCCTTCATCGAGAATACATTGGTCGCCGAGGTCGGCAAACAAAAGCCAGGCTACAACATCATACGGCGCCGTATTGCCATCATCCTCTCTCAGTGGATCTCCATCAAGATTGCAAAGGAAAAGAAGCCAATCGTCTACCAAATATACCAACACCTCTTGGATCCGAGCGATCCGCTAAACGACCAGGTGGTCCGCGTTACAGCTGGCAGGAAGTTCAAAGACGTAGCTGATGAGTGGGAGTTTCATGCCGACAACTTCCTCCCATTTGCACCTGTTATGCTGGACAGATTAATGGCTCTGGTGCAAGAAGTGGAGCTTCCCGAGACCAAGATGGCCTTGCTGAACACAATTAGTATTATTGTTGAGCGACTGGAACATTACGTAAGGTAGCTTTCGTATCTCCTGCTGCACTTGTGAACTGACGGCCCTAGATCACACCATATGCAAACAGTATTGTTTCCCTCTTGCCCCCGCTCTGGGAACAGTCTGGCGATGAGCATTTGATGAAGCAAGCCATACTGACCATCCTCGCCCGTCTCACCAATGCCATGAAGGCCGATTCGCGTACATTCCATGTCTCATTCTTGCCAATCATCCAGAGCGCCATAGAGCCCGGCTCAGATACACAGGTTTACCTTCTCGAAGACGCGTTAGATCTTTGGGCTTCCATCATCGCACAAACACCATCAGCGCCTGAGCCTACACCACCTGAACTGCTTAATCTGTTACAATACCTCCTTCCACTGTTCGCCATGGACAACGAGACCCTTCGCAAAGCCATTGAGATCACCGAAGCATATCTCCTCCTCGCACCCGCTGCAGTGCTTGCCGACGACTTCCGCCCCGCCGTCCTTCAGGCTCTCGCCGAACTCCAAGGTACCCTGAAACCAGAAGCGAACGGTATCATGACCCATCTCGTGCAATGCATCATTCGCGGCGCTGAAGGTGTCGGTGGCGAACAAGCAATCAAAGTTCTGGCTGGCGATCTCATCTCTACTGGTTTCCTAGCCAAAGTCCTGGAAGGGTTGCACGGCGCATGGACACATCATCAATCTCATGGTCCGTACCGCGAACTACCTTCCCGCGCTGTCGACGGTGTAGTGGAGACAGACTATTTCACTGTACTTGCACGCATTGGTCTTGCGTCACCGAATACGCTACTTGAAGCCCTCTCTTCAGTTGGCAACGAGGGTTTAGAAAAGACTCTTGATTGGCTGCTCGAAGAGTGGTTCAGCCACATTGAAAACATTGGCGATGCACCGAACAAGAAATTGATGACGCTTGTATTGACGCGATTCCTGGAATCAGGCCAGGAGTGGATGCTGGGACGTTTGCAGAACTTGTTCGTCATCTGGACAGATGTATTGGGTGAACTACTCGATGGAATGGATGACAGGAGTCAAGAGTACGTTTGTTCCTTTCTCCATATATTGCTCCCTCACATACATCGATAGCACAATGCTAACATGCGACAACTAGTTCTCTCTTCTGGCCCCCGGAGCCTTACCACCCCACTGAACCCCAAGCCCCAGAAGACTTGCGCAAGCGCGAACTCATCTACACCGATCCAGTGCACCGCATCAATCTCGTGGCATTTGTGAGGGAGCATATTCAAGGCGTCATGCAGGCTGTTGGGGGCGAACAAGTGTTTCAAGAGGAGTGGTTGGCGAGGGTAGACAAGGATGTATTAAAGGGCTTTGGAGAGTTGGGAATCATGTAGGCCTGGGGAAATCAGTGTTTGTCGAGGGACTTGTGTGCGGGGCTGGAGTGGAGTAGAGTGGAATAAAGTAGAGTAGAAGAAATGCAGATTTTTTCTTTTCTAGAAACATGCATGAAGAAAAAAGGGACAGAATCCACGAGATACTCACGCACGGATTTGATTTTGGAATTCCTTCCTGGAGAAATTGAAGGGTGTGCAATGCATGTAGGTATGCGTGGAGCTGATTAGATTCGCGCTACCAAGGAAGAAGAGAAGTTCAGTAGACGTGATAATAATGTGTTGCACTGAACACCATAATATTCGGTTGAAAGCAGCGTGTACATATCCAGGACTTTGACAACTATATGATAGGTTCTAAAATTCTCTGAATTTTGATTTACAAGGTCAGTATAAATGTTGGATGTTGATGCGTTGTATTGGCATATCTGGCCCAGGGATGGATGGGGAAGCCGGTGGATTGGTATACGGGACACACACTTATTCCAAGGCTAGTTGGAGAAGCACATGTAGAAGGACTACTGAGGCGTGAGGGAACGAGGAAGAAGACGTCTAGAGTTTGAGGGATGGAATTGGAGATTCATCTGATCTTAAAATAGAATTTGAGCAAAGCTTTGAAAAGAAAAAAGGATACAGCCAACCAGAAAGTTTATCTGCTCGGAACTAACAATGAACTGCATAGTCCGTCGCCCTAAGCCTCAGTATCCAATGCTTTATACACAGCGTCCACATATCCCCTCGACCGCTCATCACCCAACGTACCCGACTTCATCTTATTCATCATATACGCTATAGTAATGCCCCTATCGACATCCATAATCACAATACTTCCCCCCCATCCACCCCACCTAGCCACCCTCCCCTCGGGGATCCACGGCTTGCTCGACTCCTTACCCGTGAGCCCGAAACCGATGCCGAATCTCACTGGCGAGAGTAGCACAAGATCGATACCGTTTTGCTGCTCCTTGAAGATGAGGTCAATGGTCGACTGCTGCGAGAGGAACGTCTTGCCTTGTGCCGTGCCGCCCAGCGAGACGATTGACATTATCGTCGCCACGCCGCGCGCGTTGGAGTGCCCGTTTCCCGCCGAGAGTTCAGCACGTCGCCACATCTCCGTGTTTGCGACGCTGGCATTCATGGGCGGGTTCATCAATGTTTTGAACGAGACGCTCGATGGGTCGTTGCACGGTAGTTCTAATGGTGGGGGCGGTACGATTTCTGCGATTCTTGGCCAGTCCTTTTCTTTGGCGCCGAGTTGGAAGTCTGCACCTAGAGGTTGCACGAGTTCGTCATCGATGAATTGGGTAATTGATTTTCCAGTCACACGGGCTACGAGACCGCCAAGGAGATGGCCCATTGACCAGCTGTGGTATCCGGATGCTGTACCAGGAGACCAAAGGGGTGCTTGCTTCTCCAGGAGCTTGGTCGCCTTGTCCAAATCGCAAATGTCCTCTATACTGACCTTCTCTTCCCACGTCGAGAGCCCCGCTGCATGACACAACAAGTGTCTGACCTCGATTTCCTCTTTGCCGTTTTGCCCAAACTCGGGCCAGTACTTTGACACTTTTTCATATGGATCGAGGAGTCCGCGGTCAATGCAGATGAGAGTTGCGAGAGCGGTGATTGTCTTTGTAGAGGACCAGATGGTGACAATGGTGTCTTTTGTCCAGGGCTGCGATTGCGAAGGGCTTGTGTGGCCACCCCATATGTCGACGACGTTGGTACCGCCGACATTGACGCAGATGGACGCACCGAGTTCCTCGCCGGTTCTGATATTTTCTTCGAGGACGTCTTTGACGGCTGCGAACCGGGCGTCGCAAGTGCCTTGGACTTTTGCCATTTGTGATTGTAGTAATAAATGAACCACGAGCGCTGCTTTCTTCAAAGTCTCCGGGTAGGTGGAATCAATATTCTACTGGATGCAAGTCTGAACATGCAAGTAAGCTGAGGAGTATAGGAGCATATTTGCGGAAATACTAGGAGGGCGGGCCATGCGACTACCTTGTAACTTGGTTGGGCGCCTATTAGTTAGGCTGCCAATCGAACGAGGCCATATCCCCACCCACTCTGAACGGCCGCGGGAGCATTCGGTAAAGCGGGTTCTGGATCACTGTGGAAGCGATGGGGCCGGGCTTGCGTAGTAAATACACCGATCATTAGTAGTCTTGCGGTGGGCCAGCTGTGTATTGTGCGCAACTACCTATGTCTTGCGACTAATCCTACACCTCATCTCCGCGGGTCAACTGTTGCGGATAAAAGACCCAAGGTCTCAGAAGTGGATATCTGAGAACTCATCTCAATATGAAACGGCTTGCATTGGTATTGTATTGCAATCCTCAAAGGCTATCGTATTGGATGCATATGTGCAACGACGCAGAGGGGTGAACTGTCGCTCAGTCAGCATTCGCCTGTGATACAGTTCAACAATCACCAATCAGACTATCGTAAAGCTCCCATTCGACAAAGCAGTACATACTTTCGCTTTCAACAAAATCATCTTGTTCCCCATCCTCAAAACCTTCACAAAGTCACAACATGCATAGCACACATCTCACTTGAGAAACTTACTAATAAGCCCTTTTCCACCTTTCACCAGATTCTTAACTTCCCTCTTAAGATCTTCACTTCCGTTTGCACCCTGCCTGCCCGGCTCCAGGAATGATCCTCCATTACCCCCAACTCCACCACAGTGTCCTTGTCCACCGCAAACGCCACCCGGACACCCCTGGATGAAATGCTCAATCTGCTCACAACATCTCCCACACTCCCCATTGCCCATGAATGGCCCGCCTCCTCCCCATCCAACACGCATAACTCGCGCTTTCCTACCCTCCCATCCCGTTTTCGCATCGGTTGCGTGGAAAACGCCCCAGACTTCGGGACCTGAGGGACCGTTGACGAGCACAAAGTTGCCGTGGCCGGGTCCATAGGGAGGCGAGTCGTCGCGCGAGGCTTGGAGCAATGGTCTGTTGCTTTTCGCCCAAGACATTGGGTCCAGCGGGTGGCCACCGGTATAGTATAGAATATTCATCTTGTACTCATGAGTCCAACTACCGGCGCAGCTATACACGATTCCACTCCACCGCCCGTCTGGAGAGCACAAGAACTGTGGGCCCTCGTTGATTCCACTCATACCGCTAAACTCGAACTGCAGGTCGGGCGTGCTGATGCGAATAGGTCGCCCCTTGCACTCTGTAGGACTCGTCATCTCAATGATGAAGATCTCCTGTCGACTTTCATTGGCATGTGTCCCCATTGGCCACCCGGAATAGACGAAGAATTGCGAACTGTAAAGTGCTACGACCGTCCCATCAATAGCCCACTGGTCATCCGGCAACCCGCCTACTCGTCCATGGAACCTCCACTTCCCAGCCTGCAGTGGATTCTCCTCCGCCGGTGGGCCCTCGAGCACGAACATCCTGTGACTTCTATTCCCTATCTTGGGGTCATCTGCTGCAAAATACACCCACCACTTCCCATTGATGGCGTGCAGTTCAGGGGCCCAGAGGTCGGCGCTGTAGTGTTGGTCTGGCGGCGGCCGCCACACGACTTCCTTTTTGCAGCGCTTTTCAAAGTCGAAAAGGGAGTCGGCGGACCAGATTTCAATGTGCCCGCCGCAGGTAAATGTCATGTAGTACGTGCCTTTGTCCCACAGAACGTAGGGATCCGCACAAGAGGAAGATGTGATTGTCAGGATGGAGTCGTTGTACGAGGGCGCTTGTGAGGGCCACCGTGGCAGGAGGGTTTGCGCCATGTTGCCCTGCTCCACCTACTCTCGTCGTCTGCACGCAACCCTTGGTCCACTCTAATGCTGAGATGTAGGAGTCGTGATATGCTGAGAGACGTTGCGCTTCGTTTACTTCTTCGTAGTCGATGATAACGTTAGATGTTAGAGTTGTTGCAAGAAGAAACCCAAGACACATTCCCCACAGAAACCTGCAACAGAGCATGTGGTCACAGCCACACTCGCGCTGGGCGCTACCTGCCAACCGCCTGTCAACGTCATGCCAAAAGCGGCCAAATTACGCATGGTGTCCGTTCCAAGTCCTCTGCCTATGCGTGTGTGTACGGAGACTAGTAATCACGAGGGCGGGAGAGCGGGTCTTCCAAGGTTTCAAGGTTGTCAGGTTCCCCCGCATTGCTCCTAATTCACGATCGGACGCCTCAGCCTCGGCAATAACACTGCAGCTTCAGGGCCTGTCCTTGAGCCGATAATGATGTTTTAGAACTACGAAAAATCCTAGGCACCAGCCTTTTGTGTCTTGAAGCTGGCTGCTGGCTGCAAGTGTTGTACCGTGCACTTGGCTGGCTGTGGCACGTGCCGAGGTGATGACATATAGGCGAAGCGGCTGGAGTGTGGGGAGTTAGCCCTACATGATGATCACCTACCACTACGCGTCACAGTTCACGCAAGTTTCGCGGCATCGATAGCTTTCGTAGCCCTGGTGGGGCGCGGAATTATCCTGGCAAGAGAGGCTTCATATATTTACATAGTATAGCTTTTAATAAAGATGCAGACCATTTAACGACCAGTGTCGCAGCATTACCTACTCCATTTTGCCCGGGCCTGTGCCAACCTTTGCATCAAGTACCGCGCACTTTGCGCAGTGCGAGGTTTAAGACTAGAAGGGTCTGCAAGCCACAGGAATCTTCATCCGAAGTGGATAGATCGCTTGCGGTCAGGCTTGTTGTAGGTGTCAATATTTCACAATGATGACAATTGAAAAGCGTCCAAATTTGTTCGTAAATGGACATGTAGTAAATTGTGCTTGATACGGAGGGCCTCATCCGAGGGGACGGACCTCTATTGTCGTTTGCTAATTGGACAGGGTGATTGATCGATTGACCATCTAGTCTCGTATCTGGAGGTACCTCTACGAAATATTAACGTTCTCCTTTGACAATGGACCCATGTGACTATCTACCCTCACTCTGCCATTAGCCTTGAACCCCTGGGGTTATATCACGTTAGGACGCTCACAACCAAAGATATACACCTGGTCGAAGATTAGAACTTATGCAGTATTTGCAAAAGGAATGGCGGCAAGCAACGAACCGACTGTAGAACACACAGATTAGAGAGGGTAGTATTTGTGTTGGATGACCAATTCGCATCATTCATTGAGAGTGCCTACCTTCTTTGATAGACTCCGGGATGATTACCGAGGCTTCCAAGGAGCGCATCGCTCCGGGTGTAACGCCACAATGATGAATGTCATTATTACCAAAGCGTCGCGCCGTCCATTCGTATTTCACTCAGGATCAAATTAACGAACTATTTGGGGCACAAGGTTGATTTCAACATGGGTATGCCAAGGTATCACAGATCATCAAGAGAAAGGCTTGAGTACAATTCGAGAATTGAATATATAACTGAAGCTAAGGACATTCTGCTTATTCGTATGCGAACGTTGGAACGAGAGAACGTGACACGACGTACGCCTAGATTGGGTATGGAGTAATTGTGGAAACAGGGCTCATTGGGGGAAGTAGGAAATCTGTTAAAGTGACCGTAAATACATAGGAAATAAGCGAAGAGATAGTGTATTGAGGATTGCGGCGACCTTAGACAATAGGCGGATATTTAGCCGAGAAATCGACATCGTTGCGGCCATTGAAGAGCGGATTCTCGACTCTGAGGTCTTTTCTGTATTGCAGTAGATCCCATGCATCGATCAATTCTTTGAGCGCAACGTCTGCGCTTGACCCTTTGTGCATTGCAACCACCAGATCAGCTGAATTGTACTCGGACCAGTATACCTTGCCACGCAGCTTGGTGCAACTTGCACTGATTCCATATTGTAGAGCTGTAAGACGAATGACAAGTTTGAATCGGAGATTGAGACGCGTTAACCAGGGAAGAATCATCCTCGTGTCACAAGCCCACCCATCGAGACCCACAGAAAGAAGTATGGGTTCAATGCCAGCGACGTTGGATGCGATGATATCTTTAGTTATGGCCTCGGTAAACTTGTGTGCGCGTGAGAGCCTTAAACGGCGAGACTCTTTCGCTTCACGATGACTATCGTTGTGCTCCAGTGCAGGTAAATCGCGAGTCTGAACCTGATAACATGCATGTACGATAACACTGTGTGCACCCTGAACTGCTGAATAGGCGGCGTAGTGTTCGACGATCTTCTTGCCCCAGAGAGGCAGACCCACCCGTAGATCATGACGTTTCGCGTACCAGTCGGCAGGGATGATAGAGCCTGAACTCCTGCCGACCACAATGATCGAAGGAGGTGTACCTTTCTGGGCAGCGCTAGTGATTGGAAATCTGAACGAAGTATCCCGAGCGAGTGCACCAGTACCGTCGCACTTTTCTTCATGCGTGGCCAACATGTACAAGTCGGCGTGGTATTCATTGCAATCTTGCGAACATTGATACGGACCACGTTGATCAGCAACATGGCACCGTGTATGATTGGCCGCTACCTTTCGGTCGATGAACTGTCGCAGTCATTGAAAGGTTTCCACAGGCATGGGATCATTGGCGATATTTTGGCACCCATACTACGTCTCGTCTTGCTCTTTGCATGCTGAGTGGCTTGTGTATAGCTTGTAAACTTGGAGTGACAACCTTTTGGACATAATATCTTAATATTACCATCCTCAAGTGGATCCTCTGCCATGGTAGTCGTTGGATCCTGATGTGCATGGCTCATTGATACGTGTTTGTTCCGGCTCGCTGCTGAGAACCATCGGCCCGTCTTGTGACCACAAGGCCGACTTGCTGTTTTGAAGGGGCAGAGGTACACAGATAAAGTACGAAACGGCTGTAGTGGCTGGATGGACTCCTCCGGAATGCCGGCGGCATAGCCTAATGTGGGCTCGCTCACATTGTGTGCACGCTTCTTCGATGACTCGAGGGTCAAGTATGATTCAATAGGTAGCTGGCGCTTGTGAATGTGCCGCGCGTTGGGGACCACTGGCGAGGATTCGGCCTTGAAGAGTGATGTAATTGGATGATTGTCGACAGCGCCGGCGCCCGGTTGGAACTTGGCCATGACTGCTATGCACTCCTCATGAAAAGGGATGCTATGGTGGAAGCTAAGTCGCCATGTATGCGTGAGTGCGTTCGCTCTGAAGTGGCAGCGCGTGTTTTGGACACGTCCTCGAGGCAGGCTCGAGGCAGGCACGCCAAGCTCAAAACTCCACCCGAGTCGACTTGGAAGGTGCCACCCGGAGAGCCACCCGGAGAAGATGTCATCGTGAGAAAGTAGCCGGTTCTGAGAGCACTGTAAGCAGATGTTTGCCATACCGTATCATGGAACACTCACCTGTGATGCCGTTGATACGTTGCGCGCTTCCTGTCCTACTATCGCCGGCTTGGTTACACTGGCATCATTGGCAATCCGGAGAGTCAATCTTTGTTTTTTGAGATTTAAGTTTTTTCCTTTGGAAGTATAAAAGGGCCTGTTCGATGATTATGGTGAGTGCAGAGGCATTTTGAAACAACTAGATATCTCCTATCATGTGAACAAAGGCTCAAAAGAGAGCAGGTGAGGTGAGGTGAGGAGATGACAATCGCAATTTTGTTATAAATTGAAAATTGTGCGCCGAGTCGTTTCTGTATGTTCAGGTTCTCAGCTGAATAGCTGCATGCACTAGAACAGTGCAGATTCGGCAGATTGTCAGATTGATTGGATTGTATGTGTGTGTGTTTGGGTGTATGTAGTTTAGTGCCTCATCGTGGGCGATGGCTGGACCGTCTTGGTACCTTGCTTGACAAAAGTAGGGTAGGTGAAAGCGCATCATGCGACCGCAGAGGCACCGATCGAACTTTGTTGTCAGGTGAGAGGTTTGCTAAGCCCTCGTTTGCCAAACAGGCAGCTGCAGACCCCATCCTCTAAGCTAGTCAAACGGAAATGAAGGTGTAGTATAGGATGTGGATATTTGGATGTGGATATGTTGGTGTCTCGATCGTGGACAATAGCGCTCGCATGGTGGCGCGAAAGGTTGTCTGACACTGCGACAAGTGTCCCTAAGACGTGGGTTGTAGGGAGCGGCGTGTGGTTGGACGAGTACCATATCGCTGCTCCCAGGCTTCCACAATTTTAGGAACGTCTTCTCGCAATTGTGCCTAAGCGACATATGAGTCGTTAGCCGCTCCGTAACCTTGCCATCGGACCTTGTAGAACCATTGCTCAGGTTTCTTGCAACTAGGCCCTTTGCGTAGTTCTGTTGCCAGGATGCGGCCGAACGATGTATCGCGTGGCCTCCGGCTGGGCAACGAGGGAGGTAGTCGGTGGTGTCGGCTACTTTGTCGAGTGAGTGGGTAGGGCCTGTCATGAATTGGTTAATCCTAAAGTCCCAGTTCTTTGGCCCGAGGCCGTTACCGTCCAGGTAGTCGACAGCGCGGCGACGCTGTTCTTCGCGGTACATACGGGCCATCAGGCGTCCCACGGCGTTCGCCGCTGCCTGCTGAGCCTCGGAAAATTCCAGGCGGCGTCCAAACTTCAAGAGGATTGAACCACTGGCTTGTCGGCGCAGGACTTCCAGTTCTTGTCACATCTGATCCCGTTGACGAAGGTGATGACGCTGACGCACTATCTTCGCTTGCCGCTTCCGTTGTTGGCGATTAACAGCTTTCGCTTTGCCCTTGCCTTTATCCTGTGTGTTTCTGGGTGCTCTAAGGTTGTCAAGGGCGCGCCTGCGATGAGGCTATAGAGCTGGACTGTCGAGTACGACATGGTGATGGCGGATGGTCTAGGTCAACTCCTAGGCTCTGAAGTTCGCGTCTTCTTACAGCCCTCCTGGCTGGCATTAGGCGTGACGATGTTGTGATATAGACAATCGCGGCTTCCGGATGAAGGGAAGACGTGCGACGTATTTTTTCGCAATCTCAAGTGCTCAGCTAAGTGAATAGCTACATGTACGAGGACGACTGCGAAAAGCCGGCAGATTGTGGTTCGAATGGGTGTGGTAAGGTTTAGTGCCTCGTCATGGGCGATAGCTGGACCGTCTTGGTACTGAAATTGTCGTGCAGGAACGCTCGATGCGACGCTGCGGAGGGCGCTGACGCAACGCCAGATTACATGGCTTCAGCTACCAGATGCTACGGCCTAGGGCCCAAAACGACGTGTGGCAAGTGTACTGTGTGAGGTTGATTGATGGTATCTAGCAGATCGTCTACGAAGGTAAGTGGGGTTGCAGTGCCAAGACACTAAGCCTGGTCAGGACGCTGAGCCTGTTTAGCACTAGTGACGCCACGAAGTGCGTCAATAGATAATAGCAACTGATAGGCCCGCACTTCATCCTTCTATGGATGATTAGCGGAATAGCGATCAGTCCTCTTCTGCTCAGTCTTGTATTCCTTCTCCTGAAACCACTCTTATAGCTCCTCCTCAAGATTGTGCCTCCATTTCTTGTGCGCCGCGCTGTTGAACTCAAGATCTGTCAGCGATTCTAGCTTTAGCTTTGGCGATCCTTGTGGACTATAGTGCGCGACATTTCCTTGTTCTTGTATGAACTCTCGTCCGCAGTTGCAGCTGCTTCTGCCATGATTGCGCCTGCTATTTGTAATGAGTACCAAAATTAGGGATAGGCAAGAGCACAGTCGCGCAGAGTCTCTACTAACATTAAATTCATGTTGAGCCGATATCGCGAAAATGTTTAACTATGTTAAGGCGCTGGTCAAAGCCGGAAATAATGGGTTTTAAGACCTGATTTCTATCCTAGAGGTGATCGTCCTGTGCAAATAACGTGCATTGGGTGATCTGGGATGGATTTGGCAGTTTGAAGATACTCTATGCTCCATCGCCAAGTAAGATAGGCGTGAATCTCGTTGCCTTGAATGACCTGTAGTCGCCTTCCAGTAATGTCTCAATTAGTCGTGTCTTCAGCGTTACCTACCTAGAAGCTTGGATGGCTCGGACACTTCGTCACATCTCCGTTCGCACTAAGCCGAGTACAAAAGCTATTGTCCGGGTGCAGATCGGCGACTTTATGTATTCTTGAATATGTAATGAAAACATTCAAAATTCACCATCAAACACATAGGACAGATGGCCGAGGTAAGAATATCCACTCATCACATTGAAACATCCAACTAACATCACCACAGCGGTTAAGGCGCTAGCTTCAGGTCTCTCTCAAAGGAGTCTGCTAGTCACGAAAGTGGCGTGGGTTCGATTCCCACTCTGTTCAACATTCTTTTTGCGTGGACAGCAGACATCTTCTGCGCTGTTCCCACTTATTTTTGCAGTTTTGATGCGTGTGGAATTTCTGCATCTTTTCTAGCGTGACAGACACGCGAAAGCGGGGCGGGCATGGACGCTTGCTCAGGGTCCAGGCTTGGCAGAATTTCAACCACAGCATCATGTCGCACTTGTACAACGACATGGTGCCTCCTTTTTGTTTAACAGAGTCTCAGGCAAAGGACCGAAACAGCTGAAACTGCCGGTAATTAGCATTTCTGTTCATACTGGCCCTAGCTATCCTAGAAGAAACGACGGCGGTGCTTTCGCGCCACGGCAAGCTTGGCCGGGATCTTGGAACGTGAACGCCTCATAGACTCGTGGCCCATCTGCTCTTGCCCATGACAAGATCCTCTCGTGCGAGGAACAACTTCCTCAATCATTCTCAGTCCTAGCCTGATGATTCTCACGACACATTGACATCTGCCGCTCCATGAGAGCGGCTTGCGAACGCTGCGGCTCGTACTCCACATCACCATTTCTAGCTAATTGCCCATATTTCACTTTCGCTGGATCACAAGACTCTACTGGCTGACATCATGGTGTTGCGATACTCGCCTTCATGGGCGTCCACTTTGCTGTCTCTACTTATCGTCAGCCTTGCGCTAAACTCCGCTGCTATCGTTACCTATGCGCAACCTATGGCTGGTATGGCTATCTCTCCACCTCCACTATCATGTGCTGACATACTTGAAGATCCTCAAGATTCGTCTCAGCATCTCCGTGAGCTCGGAGATCAGACGATAGTGAATCAAGTGCCAATCGCTCACGCATCACCCCTGTCAACTAAAGTCGCTCCAACACAAATACTCGACTCGCTCCCCCAACATGTGCCAGCCTCATCAAGCGCCGACGCCAACGTCCTGCATGATCTACACCATGCTCTTTCAGTCATGCAAGACCATTACTTTTCCCTCTGGCTAGGGAAATGGACGACGGCCATCGATTGGACAGCTGCTGTCATGGGCACCTATGTCTCGGCGACCTTGTCATCATTATCTCGGTCAATCGACTATACCATGCCGGGAACATTCAACAAAAATAGGAAATTGGACGTTGAAGCACTCGAGATTGAGAACGAAATTAACAAGTACTTCACGCAGACCGTCAGCTACTACTTCGGGGAGGACCACTTTGCAATAAGAATGCAGGCATTTGATGACATTCTCTGGGTTGTACTGGGCTGGCTGGAATCGACCCAGTTCATCGAGTTGCACTCCGACACGCATTACACAGCCGATACACAAGCTAATACCGGCCAGCCAAATAATTGGCACGCCAGCCAGTTCATCCCGGCTTTTGCACATAGAGCACGTGTCTTTTATGAACTCGCCGAGGCAGGATGGGATTGGCGGCTCTGTGGTGGAGGTATGACGTGGAACCCGCGACTCCTGCCCTACAAGAACGCAATCACGAATCAACTCTTCATATCCGCAAGCATCAGCATGTACCTTCACTTCCCCGGTGACCACAATTGCTCCCCGTTCCTCTCACGGTATGACGCTGGACACCCACGTACGAAAGATCTGGATGAGGAATGCAGAGAAGTTGCTCGAGGACGCTACGACCCTCTCTACCTAGCTAATGCGGTGAATGGCTACGACTGGCTGAAGAACAGCGGTATGATGAACGAACAAGGTCTCTATGCTGATGGCTTCCACATTCAGGGCTATCGCTGGAACCATAGCAAGACGACGTGCGATGAAAGAAATGAGATGGTGTACACATATAATCAAGGTGTCGTGCTGTCGGGTCTGCGAGGATTATGGGAAGCCACTGGTAATATCACATACCTGGAAGATGGCCACGAGTTGGTCCGTAATGTCATACGCGCTACAGGTTGGAAACGTAGGACTTTTACCGAGCAACAGTTGCAAAAGAAGAATGAAGGAAACACTGCAACTAGGAAAGCTGGACTCCCGTTAGACTGGAGTGGACTTGGTAGCAATGGCATCTTGATGGAAGTTTGCGACCCATCTGGCCGTTGCAATCAGGATGGCCAAACATTCAAGGGTATATTTTTTCACCACCTCACCGCCTTCTGCACGCCCCTACCAGCACGTGCCGTTAGACCAGGGGTCACACATGCCGCGACTCGCGAGACGGCGGCACTACATCAAAGGAGTTGTGATGAGTACGTGAGTTGGGTTGTACACAATGCGCAAGCAGCTCTGCGAACTCGCGACAGCAAAGGCCGGATTGGAGCGTGGTGGGGTGCGCCAGATGACTTAATCATGGAGACAACAGGTGGTGAGAAGCACAAGCGCTTTGCAAATTTGTTTGACGCGCTTCTTCCTAGAGGCGCGGTTGATTACCGTAACACTTTGGTCGACGACTACGTGCTAGATGGCCAGACGAGGTTCGAACACTCAGAGGATGCATACGGACCTGCCCGCGATGGGGACGTGCATAATCTTGGCGGCTGGAATGACCGTGGGAGAGGAAGGACGGTGGAGACGCAAGGAAGTGGCCTTGCTGTTGTCAGGGCGATGTGGGAGTTTCTGAGACGAAAGGAGAGGAGTGTTGACCTTTCGTTATGAGTATTCATTAACGTCTTGGCTCTCATCATGGACTAAAGAATACTTGGATGAATTTCACGTCGAAACTCTTCACTCAGATTAGTATGCTGGAGGATACAAAGACGGACGGCTATGAGGTCCAGATTATAGTTAACGTAACGTAGATACATTGCAGTGCCTTCCGCTATTTACACTTCCGAAGCATCTAGCGATGACGAAAAACGCTCATCATGCACTTTCTGCCCAAATTTCAAGAAACCGACGTAGAACATAGCGGTATCGATGATGGTCGTGTATGCCGCAATGGCTTGGGTCGTTCATCGGTGGTTGATGAAGTAGCCGATGACAATAGATCATGGTGTCATCTGTGGCTTCATTTTGCTCAAGCTTTGCGAAGGAGGCATTGAGTGGTTGTCTCGCAGTATTTCCAGTGTTATGAGAAATTAGTAATTGGTAATTGGTAAATACTAGGTTTTGGAATTCCACCGCCACAGCTGTCATTTTCTTTTTTGCAAATTCCTGGGGTTTCGCCGAGGACAGTTAATACTATAACATGTTTGGTCATTGAATACGTTGTTTGGAATAATACTAGAAGCCAAGGTATAAGCTTGCACAAATATTGGCATTAGGTATACGGAACTTTCACGATATCTTCACGCGACGTTGCAAGCTGCTGTTGGCACTTAATGAAAGTTTCGACAATGGAAGAGGCGCTTTCATATTAATTTTTCTACAGTGCTACATCGCACACCAAGGTTTCTTTTATCCCATCTTTCACGATTTGCAGCCTGGTAGTCTTTGGCCCCTTGTACCATAGTTTAACAGCGAAGTCAAGGAAGTCTTCGGTGACGGCTTGATATTGACTAGAATTCAATCTCCCCATGAGAAATACGGGCTGGCACTCACTGGTTCTCCTATAATTCCATTGAGTTTAATTCTCTACGTATGTATAAGAAAATGCATCTGTCCTCATGCCTTGGGTAGCCATGTCTCCGCAGGCGGTTGAGGCAGAACCGTCCAGTCGCAGCAACAACCCATGTACACACATGCACAGTCGCCAGTCCAGCCCTCACATGGCCTTTAGTTGATCACTACCAAACTTGATCTAGAAGCTGACTTACATCACAAGGGCACTCTACGCATGCAATGGTCATCGTGTCGTCTGAGGGCGAGGCCGGAGCGGGAGTAATGAGGGCGTTGACAGGTTCAGCTCGAACTACTTTGAATGCGCGCTTGAGGGAATTCTGGAAAAGTGTTAAACAAGGGCAAGAGTGGTAGGGAGGAAGTGCGTACGGAGCCAGGCGCTGCCCTGACGGTTGATGTGACGATCGCGGCAATTAGGCTGGTAATGAAGACCTTCATGATGATTTGGTCGACCTAAGAGTATGTTCCCTATTGGAAGGGCTACCGTGAAATAACATATTTATACCGTGGTATACATGTAGGTAATACTCCTCGGATCCGTATTGAGTTGTACCTAATGGGTCCACAATACGATGGTATAGTGCATGCGTACCTAATGCATGGCGTTGCGGCGCAGCGAAATGATCACCGATTACATGAGTTAAATCGGTGCAGTGCGGTGAACAGTGCTACGTCCATTGGATGGCAGAATGCCATCGCTAGTGTCATGCCGCGGGCGGATCTCGCCCTGAATATTAAGAACTGTTAGGATTTCTAGACGGTGAGTGATTGGGTGCTGATACACACAGTAGATGGTACGCCTTTGCGTATAATACGTCCTGTAGACGTCAGATGAAATATTAGCATCAAATTCTAGAAGATTAATGTCTCAGTGGTGGTGGTCAGCATATCGCCTTGCCGTTGGGGGCGGTGCATGTCAGACCTAGTTCCTCCAACAGGAACGCAGAAAATTGTAGCGTCTTTGCATCCTTCCCAATTGTCTTGACAAATAGCTTTGCGAATTTATGCATGGTCTCTCAGATCGGTAGCAGACAACTGACAGCACTTGGCAGAAGGACCCATCCACGTTGATCACGCAGTAGTAGCTCTTCGCAGTTACAAGCCAAGCTATAAGGCCTGCAGCGGGTCCAGTGAGATAACCCGAGAGGGCACACCCCGATCTGATTACGCCAGACGATCAGAAAGGGGATGAGAAAGATAGCTCCGCCGAGGAAGACAGTCTTGTCCCTAGTGTGTGTAAACGGAGTTGCAATGCCTAATGGCGGTACGATATGCCTTTCTGATGAAAGGCAAAGTGAAATATAATACCAGCGACCAGGCCTTGTTTTGGTCAGTTGCTGTGTCCGGTAATACCTTGAGATAAACTTACGATATCGAGTTCCAACTGAAAGCGAAACCGTAGCCGAATCTGCCATTCCGAATTACAAACCGATTAGCTTCGACATCTTGAGTTCGGTGGTCTGGCGTTCCACCGCCCTGGGGCTTCGCCTTGTTGTATGAATTGCAACACTTCCAACTGCTCCAACTCAACGAACTGCCTCTCGTTCTATCGTGTTAAACATTCTCCTTGCGCAGGGAGTCTGCATGCGGCTGGACTTGTAGGCTTCCTGATCGAGAGCTGATATGAGTGCTTCTAGATTGCGACGATCGCGTGCTGCTTATCAATGCAACGAACTGGTCCTAAACCACACAGAGAGTGCAAATGCTCAAGGAGAACGAGCATGTAAGCAAGCGGGTGTGAGACTATCCCAAGATATTTAGAAACTTGGCACGCCATTTTTTTCTCTCCGCACTCAAACACCTTCTTGATTTCAGATCCATTGGTAGGAGTTGTTGTTGTAAGAGAGATGGTGTTTGCATACGATGGTAAAGCACAGGGCAAGCGCGACATGCTGCGAGGGGCACCGCGACCTCTCTGAACACTTCATCACCACACCCAGAGGCTTAAAGCGAACCGTTAAGGATGCGAGTTGCGAAATTCTTGTTGTGAGAAATGAATTCTCGTCTATACACGCATGGTTGAGCTCTCCCATCTCGTCCGCACGCAAAGATTGCGGGTGCCATCGGCCACTACCTACGTCATCATGTTGTAGTAGGACGGGCCTGACCGAGAGCTGGGGAAACAGACGACTACGGGCCTCGAATTTATCATCAGCTGATCGCGCATTATCTGTCAACCCTCAATGCTCAAGCAACTGAAAGTGCAGGCTTTAGCAGGTCACAGAGCACGACAATCGTCACTTTATCAAACCCCGCAGTTCAGTCAATATCGCATAGCAAACATGGTCTCCCAAAGCAAGAAGCAGAAGAACCCCAGACTTGGCCACTTGCCGCTTTCGACATCTGGGCCTCAGGAGACAAGCTTGACTGTAAATATGTCCATTGTTACCGGTTGCCACCTGTAGACTGATTGTTCAGGGTAATGCACTCCTGCGTACACCGTACTTCAACAAGGGCTCTGCCTTCACCAAAGAAGAGCGTAGTACCTTTAAGCTTCACGGTATGCTGCCTGCGAATGTTCAGACGCTCGAAGAACAAGTCAAGCGCGCCTATACCCAGTACAGGTCGCGGCCATCTGATCTAGCAAAGAACACGTTCATGACCAGTCTGAAGGAGCAAAATGAGGTGCTCTACTATAAGGTAGAAAAGGACCTTGGAATGTGCATGTAATTGCCGGCTGACAAACAACCCTAGCTTATCCTCGATCACCTCAAGGAGATGTTCCCCGTCATCTACACGCCCACTGAGGGCGAAGCCATTGCCGACTATTCAAGACTGTTCCGCAAACCCGAAGGATGCTTCTTGAACATCGATGACGCCGATCGCCTTGAGGACGACATTAACCAGTGGGGCAATCCAGAAGATATCGATGTGATAGTGGTGAGCGACGGACAACAGATTTTAGGCATAGGTGATCAGGGTGTCGGTGCAATATTGATCTCGGTAGCCAAATTGGTCATATATACGCTATGCGCTGGCATTCACCCATCTCGTACGCTTCCAGTCGTCCTTGACTGCGGTACTGACGTATGTACTGCCACCGGTTGACTGGACATCCCATATTGACCGCCGCCTAGAATAAAGACTTACTCGAAGACGATCTCTATCTTGGCTTGCGGAAGCCCCGCGCGACTGGTGAAGAGTACGACAGATTCATAGACAAATTTGTAAGCGCATGTAGGGAACGATACCCGAACGCATACATACATTTCGAAGATTTTGGGCTGAACAACGCACGGCGGATCTTGGATAAGTACACGCCTCAAATCGCGTGCTTCAATGACGATGTTCAAGGCACAGGCTGTGTGACGCTGGCAGCAGTTATGGCTGCCTTTAAAGTCAGTGGGACTAAATGGGACGAGGCTCGCTTTGTCATGTTCGGGGCAGGATCAGCAGGCACCGGCATTGCAGACCAGATCAAGGACGCAATAGCGGAAAACGCAGGGAAGTCGAGAGAGGAGGCAGGGCTTCAAATATGGTAGGCGAAACTGGCTAGCATGCTGTGCTTGATGATGACATTAACTTATCTTTCAGGTGTGTCGACAAACCTGGCCTACTGTTGCAAGGCAAGAAAGACGAGCTCACACCGGCTCAGATCCCGTACGCTAGAGAGGACAAGGAATGGATTGGTAAGGAGCATGGTGATCTCCTCTCCGTCGTCAAAGCAGTCAAGCCACATGTGCTCATCGGCACCTCAACGAAGCCTGGAGCTTTCACGGAGGATATTGTTCGTGAGATGGCGAAACATGTTGAGCGCCCAGTAATTTTGCCGCTCTCAAATCCAACGAGACTTCACGAGGCAAAGCCACAAGATTTGTACCAATGGACAAACGGTAAGGTGTTGGTGGCGACAGGTTCACCCTTTGATCCAGTCAAGTACAATGGAAAAGAGTACGATATCTGTAAGTGGTGAAGAAGTTTTGGTCTCCCAATGTTGACTAACATTTCTCTCCAGCTGAATGTAACAATTCAGTTACCTTCCCTGGCATTGGTCTTGGCGCTGTGCTTAGCCGAACACGTTTAATGACGCCCGCGCTTCTGGTTGCCGCTGTCAAGGCCTTGTCTTCTGCAGCGCCCGTGGTAACAGGCTCAGGCGCTGGACTGCTGCCAGATGTTGAAAACGTGCGTGAAATTAGTGTTCAGATTGCGAGGAACGTCATCAAACAGGCCGTCAGAGACGATCTTGCGCAAACAAAAGATATACCCACAAAAGACGATGAGTTGGAAGAGTGGATACGTGAGCAAATGTGGGATGCGGAATATCGGCCGCTGAAGTTGATCAAAGAGAGTGCAGCAAATGCACATGCGAGAGGAGAAGCAGGAACATCATCTGGCCAGCGGGAGGCTAGATTCTGAACCATTCACCTTACTTCGCCTGCGTTTACCACTGCACCTTTACACCAACTTGTCATCGGGCTGACTCCACCTTTGTCGCCGGTCGCAGTTTGGAATGTTTAAAGTCGTCAAAAATACGTCTGGGGCTCTCAAACGAGCTTATTCAAAAGGCAAAAGTGATGTTGCGCTGGCCTTCAAGACAAAGCTATCACTGTTGCGGATCCTGGTTCGGTATCCTCCCGAATTCTCGATTCTTAACATGAGGGGAACTGCCACTTCTTACGAAATTGGAGATCACAATCAGAAGAATTGAAATGCAAGGGTATGTCTTTAAATTCATCAGTGTATCATAACATCAAAGCACGTTGAAAACGCCGGCTTCCCAGCAATGTACCACACCCAGACCATCATATGTCTTCCCGCTTCCATACACTCCGGCCTACAATTTGTTAACATATTTCTTGTAAACCATACGCAACTATACTTACAGTTTCAACGACATCCAATTCCCCTTATCCTGTAATTGCGGCGGACTGACCACACTCTTATCCTCTGGGTACGCGAAACTTTCCTCCGCAAATCCATTCTCTTGCACCTTATGCTCCTCAGTGAACTCATTCACATCCACAATTTCACTCTCCTTCTCGCCCTTCCAGTACACGGCGACTCTGCCCGCATCACCAGTCTTCACACCCCCCATGTCGCCGCGTGAATGCCCATTCCCGCCAAACATTAGCTTAATGGTTTCGCCTGCGCCTGCTGTGGCCATGGGTGCGGGGTTTTCATGATTTGCAAGTTTAATGTCAGAGGACGAGAGGTATTGGATTGGATATCGCTGGGTAGGATAGCAGGCATGGGTGTCGGTGCTGCCGAGGGTCCAGAGGTAGTTTGTAGATTCATCGATCCAGTTTCCAGGATTTTGTTTTGCGCGGGGCCAGCCGTGACAGAGATCTGCAAACCAGGGGCCGCTTGGGTTGGCTGCTTGTTAGTTCATGGGGATAGGAGAAGGGAAAATGCGGGCGTTGCTTGCTTCGCTTGCTTACAGGGGATCGATTGTCCGAGGAGGGTTTTCTAAAGAGGCGGCTATCATGTCGGCGAGGATGCCGGTGTTGTTGTGAGCGGTACAGTGGAGCCATGAGTGGGTTATTGCAGAAGAGGCGAGGGTTAGGAGGATGGGTATGGAACATGAGACATGCATCCTGCACAACATTTTTGTAGAAAAGGACGGAAGAGTTTCTTACGGGATGAGGGGAACCTTTATAATCCAGAATGATCACCAAGTTACTGCGTGTACATGCTCTCTTCAATGCAGATAACCCATCGTGTACGCAGTTTGTGAAGCCCGGACCCCTCTTTTGTGTCAAGAGAGCCAGAGTCATTCAGGAAATTCACACACTGTGTCCGACCCATTACCGTAAAACAATCACAACACAGCACAACACAGCGACAACATAACACGCACGCCCATCACCCCAGATACACACTTGACCAACCTCTCGTCCGCATGCCCATCTAATCACCAAATATGTTACTCCCTCTCACTGTCCGCCATGGACAAGCCCCTCCCCATCGATAAAAAACCCCATCTCGGCAGTCTCCAAAACAAAATCTTACTCACTCCAAAGATCCAATCCCTCCAAAACTCGACAGCATTCAGAACAGGCCCATGGCTAGTAACCTCTCTATCCAACCACACCAAGCCCCTAATCTGTCTCCAATTCCGCGGAAACCACGGATATCGCATATTCTGGCCCGAAGTCGCCGCCGTGAAAATCTCAACGGCAATGAAGGCGGGTATAACGTAGCGTTGAAATTTAATACAGGCCCATATGCATTCCGCGAGCTTAATAAGCTGTGTCAGGCGGGCGCGCCAGAATCGTGCACTTGTTTGTTGGAAACATGACCAGGTGGAGGTGCGCACTGGGATGTAAGCCGATGGGTAGCCAGTCCAGTCATCCTTGGGGCGCCAGGTTGAGGGGCGGAAGAGGGAGAAGGGGGTATGGACTCGGAAGGGGGTGTTGCGCGATCGTTTTGGGTGTGTGGGGAGTGGTTGGCCGGGAAGGGACAAAGAAGGAGTCGCGATTGCGATGCGAGGTCTGTCCTTAGAGATTACGGCGAGACGCTGGTTTCCAGGGAATGGAGTGGAATATCTGTTCCTAGGTATGGGAGCGGGACACCGACCTCTGCGTGTTGCAGTGTCATGTCGGATATCGTCATTGGAGCGATCGAGCGTTGAGACCTCATGGCCACGACCACCTTCGCGGGATTGATATTCTAACTCACCAGCCAGAGTCTTTTTCGTGATGTATATTCCAGCGCTGATGAGAGCGGCCACGGAAGCGGCAGCCAGGACAAGGATGAAGCTGGGGTTGTTGATTATGGGCTTGAGGCTCATGAGCATCCGATCGATAGCATTCCTTGGCCAGACGGCCGAGGCAAGCTTTCTCTCAAGAAAGTAGCCTATACTTGGATCAATGAGGAGTATCGGGACCAATCTAAACTAGCTTTTGTTAGAGTGCTGTCGCAAAATTGGAGAAGAAGTTTTTACCCAGGATATGGTCTCAGGCGCATCGCGAACGAATTGCTCCTCTTCAGGGACTGAATCTGTTCGCAACATATGTGTCTTGCGCAATGTAGTATACGGGACCGCATGTTTTGCCTCTGGGCTATAGACACCAGGCGTCGTGTCCCAAATGTCGCTGTCGCTGTCGCTGTCGCTTTCATACGTGACGTGATCAACAGGGCGGTGAAGCGTAGAGATCTCATCAGACAGTTGCTCTGTTATCGGGAACGCTTTCCTAGTAGTTGGATCTGCCATCATGTATCGAAGGAAGAACATTGCTAGCAGGAAGGCAAAGATAAAAGGGAATTTGCCGATGAGAAACACAGTCCATGAAGTGAATTTCCAACAGATGTAGCCGTTGATGATATCAGCGAGTAGGAGAGCTCCAAGCACGGCCTGAGTTGTATTAGAGAAGTTTTGTGAGTTGGGAGAGGAAGATATACAAACTGTTTGCGTAAGGGAGCAGCACGATGCATTTGCTGACTTGTTGACCAGGAATTTGGCTCACAAGAACATCTCCCAAGCATACGCTCTAGTTGAATTGATACTGTACCCTTTGAGCTATGAAAATGGCCCTCTGAAGGGCTTACATCGCTGTCCCTTTCCCATCGGTCGAGGAATGAGAGGTGAGTTCGATGTTCCGTAGTTCGATGTCTTTGTGTTTGGGTCAGCGAAGGCATCTGTGTGGCGTACGAAAAGGCTAGCATTGTTTGTATTGGTGTTGCTGGAAATACAGGAACAGAAGTTCAGTCAGAAAAGAGGCGGGGGCCCAGGTGGTTGACTGAAGCAACGGCTTGGGCACAAAGAAACACATGGAGGTTCCGGATTCGGGCGCGACAACAAAGCATACAATAAAAAATACGTATGACAGCAAGCTACAATGGATGAGCCCCTGTTACCGAGGCTTACTTGGGTGTCACCAGGCTTGCGATGACTTGCCGCTATGGTCATGAGCGTTCACGTTGGTCGTGGTGAAATACCATACGGGCAATGGTACGCTTTGAAAGATTAGTTGCAACCCAGGCTCGAGCGGAGATATTAGATGAAAAATTTCTTTGGGGAGCTACAGGAGACCTTCCAGTAAAGAATTCTGAACTCTTCACAGGGGTGTTGAGAACATAATCTTACCGTAAATGCATTTTCCAGTTCACCTGCAGTGTTCGTCGTCATAGTGAAGACCCACCATCGCATCTTCAAACAAGACCCATCAAAAGCTGTCGTCCAGCTTTTATACGAAATGAAAGAACAGGAACCTGCGTGGCTTCTTCGAAGTATGAACAAAGGACTGGTTCGTCGTGGAGCTACCCACTTACGCAATGACCCTAACATCCTAAATGATAGGGCTTACAATTAGCGCCATTAGTGGTGTGAGGTCTACGGTGCTCTTTAGCTCTTTCAAGGCTGCAGTAGACGCAAAGGTTACTATGGTGATGATTTTGGGGTTCTGTGGTGAATGTGTCTCATTCCGTCTCCATGCGCCTGGACTACCTAGATTTCCTCCATCCAAGATTATACCATCGATGTGATACAGTCCCTTGCTATTGTTTCTTGGTACTTTCTCTACGCTCTAGGAATCTTTTATCAGAGCGGACCTGGCAAATGCCGTAACCAGATACTGCATCAGATATTTGAGCTTAAAATACTTACGCACATTATAAGTACCTAGGTACCTTCTGCAATACCTTTGGGCCATACCACAAATGCGATGTCACTTGTGGTGCGCTGGTTGCTTATGCGCGTTCTTGTTTAGCGAAATTACTACTAATGACTATCAGGGACATTAAATTTCATGTCCAGCGTGGTATGAAGTATATATTGCAGGTCGCTGGATCAGATGGCAAAAGTTTGACCGCGCGCTATGGCGCTGTCCCCCTCCCACCATTTCTCAAGTCTTTGAAGAGCCACTACTTTATACAAATATCTTGCTCACAAGGTACATGGAAGGCAAGCTAAACCACCAGGATATCTGAACATTGGAATTTATGGGATTCACTCCTCAGGTGTACCGTATAGCCCTGTGACCGTGGAGCATTGATCCAGTTTTCAATTTTTCTTACTTAAAAGGATTCCTTCCCGTTAGAGGTTGTGCATTATGTGCGCAACAGGAAGGACCATCGATACTCGTCATTTCAGCAAATTTCTCTACACTCTGACCAGAACTACACCTATAGACTGCCTCTCCGAACCCCCCTGCAACGAAAGTAAAACATTCAGGCCCGAGCGCTATCTTTTACGTACGAAAAGAATCTGTGCAGAGTTTTTAAGTCTGAAAAATACAACATTTTTGTTTCAGCACCAGAGGCAGCTTGCCCTTGGATGACTCGATTCTATTATTGTCCTTAGCCAAAACTACAGTTTAGAAAACAGAGCACAGAAGCACTACCATTGAAACGGAAAGATAGCATAGAAAGGGTAATGTATGAGCGAAAAAGTTACAACGATACCGAACAAAACATCATTTCAGTAGATCTTTCGAAGCGATTGAGAGCATGAGCCTCGGGACTATGCAACAACTATCCTAGGTCCCCACTTGCGTTCAGATAAATACAGGATCCTCTGGAACGTATTATGCCCTCTATGCGAGATATTGCATCTCACGCATAATGTACCAACCAATTATAGTATCCCAATTTGCCATGATGTTGATCGAGCCGTCCCAGATTTTCAACACGATTCGCTAATATTTTCGTAAATCTTCTCTGAGGCATGTAAAAGTTCTCTGCTATCCGTAACTAAGATTTATTTCTCTAGTATGAGTGAAAAGAGCGAAAAGAAGGTAATTGATAATTCAGTGATGACCGGGAGTCTAGACTTAACAGTACGAGTCTTGAGGCGCCAGCGCTCGTGCAATAGTGGATTACCTCGGCCGTAAGTATATGTCCTCATAAATTCGACATTTACATCAGCCTTCCATAACACACCTTTCATGCGCCGCATTTACTTCTTGGTATACATGACCTCGAGTTCTGTAGTTCTGGAAATCTGGCCGCTGCTTGTCAATCCAGCATTACCATGCACGAGGTACTCCTCACTATCATTATCTGGATCCCTGGTCTTCTGGCTCTCCTCATCCTTGACATCGGCCTTGATATCGTAGAGTTTGATGTGACCGTTCTGGCTTCGAAGGGTGGACTGGGCTGCGCCGGAGCCGTAGGAGTCCTCGCCAGGTTTGCGGAACAGGAAGCGAATGGCGCGGATAGCGGGACCACTGGAGACCAGGATACCAACAGCAGGTTCGGCAATACTCCAATTCATTGGCACAGCCATTGCCATGGTAGCATCAGGAGCCTTCAGCAGGGCTGGAATGAAACCCAAACGAACGGCTGAAGTAATGACAGCGCTGCACATATAGTCAGCCAGATGACATCAAGGTAGAGAGTGAATATTGTGAGGTGCTGGAGTCTGGACTTGTCAGGATCCCAGTGGTCAGAACTTACAAGCCACCAACGAGCATCGTGCCCAAGAGCTGCATTTTCGTCTTGTTGTCCATTTGCAATGGCTTGATGATAGGAATAGAGAGAAGATAAACGACTGCATCCGTAATCACACCGGTAATTGCATTGCCGAGGTAGAAAGCGTTGATATTGACACATCTAGAACAGATTAGTGTTGGGAGTATCTTTGTCTGTTGAAGAAGACGAACCTTTTTTCGTTGGCAGGTATGGTAACATCCCAGGCGGCTTTTATTGGCCAGCATTGGAAGATTGCGACAGTAACATTGGCTAGTGTGTTGCCAGCGACTACGGCGATGACTGACCAGACAAGAGTGCGGACTGATTGCGATTGTACACCGCGTATGATTCGTAGGTACAGGCAAAGAACACTGAGCTTCACCATGCCGAGAACGGTGTTATAGAACACAGCCGAAACGTAGATAGCCTTCCTGATGTCAGCGTCATGAATAGATCAAGACGGGGATCACTATATGTGCTCGAAGTGACACTAGAACGGGGCTCACCTTGCTGTAGTCGATCAGTCCCTGAATACCATGTTCGTACAGGAGCAGAGAAATATGAGTACCCATTCCTCTCTGTGTCGCGACAACAACAGACGCGACAAGCCCATAGAAGGTCAAAACTGCAAGGACGTTGAAAACTGTCTCGCGTTAGAATTCAAACCACCATTTGATGACCTCGAGAGATTATTAACTTACAGTCATCCATGCCCCAAATCTTGTCACCGCTCCGACCTTTACCTGCCTCTAATCTCTTTTGCAAGACCCATCGACCTAGGTAACGAAGGATAGTGGTAACAAGAACAAGAGTAGAGCCAGCTACGAGGATGGCTATCACAGAGGTCGTCAAGTTCTCATCAGCGTTGGCGGGGCGCTCTGTTGGAATGTCCATGGCGTTGAATAGAAAACGATGATACTAGCTGTTTTTAGTGTGACTAAAGAAAAAGATTTCCTGAACGCCGTATCTTCGAGTAGGGTTAAAGGATTGTGACCGCCGACAAAGAGGAGATCCGGCACCTAGATAAAAGTAACATCCAGGACTACCTGCCTGGGATCGAATCGTCAGTCAGGTCTCCCTCGCACTGCAAACGTTCTGAAAACGACAATGTCTTTGCTTCTTTGCCAGCACCCCGGGCCGTTGATCACTTGCAGGTCTCCTGGTCACCCTTTTGTGGCTCTTTCGGTAGCATGATCTCAGTCGCCAATTCCCTTTACCGGAGCCAACAGCATGATTTCCCTTATCAAACCCAGGGTTTCATTCTTCCGGAACCTGCACTCGTCCGTTCAAGGCTACACAAGATCGGCAAGAATCCCGTATGCAAAGCGGGCCCCCGGTAAGGGTTGTGGAGTTCAACAAGCTAGCAATTTTGTTCTTGGCCCTCAGATGATCGAATGAACATAGACTGCCTTGGCGAACAAATTCCAGATCAATCAAGACCCGTAATTCTCTTTGAAACACAAGGCGTTTGTTCTTTATTCTGCTCTATGAAGAGTGCCGCGTAGCTACCATATTGACTGAAAGCATGATACACTACGAACTCGGAGCTTTCCTGCTACAGATCAAGATCACGATGGACTTCTGCCGAATCCCATTGCCACTACAACTTCAGGCGTCCGTTTCGCCAAACCAGGTACCAACACGCCCCCAGACAATATGATCGTATTTTATGAGACGACAAAAATTCAGGCCTGAGACTCAGCCTATGGCAAACTCAGACGACCAATCCTACATGACCCCCAAGCTCACTTCCTGACATCATCACTGGCGTTCACAAACCGACTTTGCCCGTTAGTAGTCAAACCCAACTAGGGCCGTGTCTGCCATGAAACGGCGAAGCAATAGCGCGGCCATTCCCTTGGGACACCATCCGCACTATTTCTCCGGCGCTGAGGTGGGCCTATTCGGCTGCGGGGGAGCGGGTGCAATGTCACCTCGTACTGTAGAAGAAGGACCGAAATGTCCGAGCAGGCGGGGCTTGCGCTATGGCCCCGCCGGGGGCCTATTCTGGGCACAGGTCTCTCTTGGTAACAGTTCACTAATTCATCTAAAGCATGTGGTGATATTAAATACGCATTGGCCAATTTTTAATCGTGAGGAGAGGGCGTTTTCCATGTGTGGATATAGGAGAATGTTGGATACTGACACATTTAAAGCGAGAACCACAGTGATGGGCATAACAGAAATACTATAAGCAAATCCTTGACATATATTATGACGAGTTATATGGATACTTGTCGCTATCACAGAAAAATGATTTTACTTGGATTAATTACAGCTCTTACAACGACTCAGCATGAACATGAGGACTATAGACCCCCAATGCTTATTTCTGCTCCACTACTCACTTATGTGTCGACATCAAGCATTGCCATTGACATGTCCATTCGCCGTGTCCCTCGCAATGAAGCGACCCATAAAGCCCTGATTATATGCAACCCCACCAGCGACCACATACTCGCCCGGCTTCACAAGCTCAACGTCGAAATGTCGAACAATCTATGAGACGTTAGCTCCAACTACAAGTTGCTACGAGAAACTTACCTCAGGCAGCAACTTATACATCTCCATCATGGCAATGTCCTTGCCCAAGCAAACCCTCGGCCCCACGCCAAAAGTGAACTGCGCAGCCTCAAATTCTAGACTCTTCTTCTCGCTCTCGAGCCATCGCTCGGGGCGGAACTCCTCTGCATCTTCGCCATACAGGCCCTTGTCGCGTTGCATCGTGTACGCATGGCTCGTGATCTCTGTGCCTTCAGGCACATACACACCATCGATAGCCTTTCCGCCTTTAGGCGCGAGTCTCGCAAAGAGATTAGTAGCAGGCGGGTTTAGACGCAGGCCTTCTTTGATGCAGGCAACGAAAAATGGAAGATGTTGGCGCGTCTCTTCGTACTGGATAGGGTTGGACAAGCGACCAGCTTTGGCTGCGGCGTCGATTTCGGCCTGGGCGCGTGCGTAGGCGGACTTATTGAGGACCATGAAGCGTAGAATAGAGCCAAGGGCAGTGCCGGTAGTGTCAGCGCCAGCTTGGATGAGGAGAGTGACATGGGCGCGCTTTTGGACCGGAGTCAGGGGCGTGCCGTCAGAATAGCGGGCATCGAGGCAGCTTTTCTTAGTTGGTGACTGCTACATTCAAGACTGAAGGAGGAAGACTTACTACTGCATGAAGTCTGGCTTGCCATCGAACGGCTTCTCCGCATTCTGCTTCTCGCGCGTCGACACCTGACGATCGGCTTCGCACATCAACCAGCCCATACCAGATTCATTCGACATGGAAGGGAGAAACCACAGGCCGACAACTGGGAGCTTAACGATTTGTTCTCTGAAAAAGCGGCAGCGGCTCACGAAGCCGAAGAAGTCGAGCCCCTTGCGCCAGTTGGAGAGGATTTCTTTCTCATCCCGCTGATTCTTCACGCATCCGAATGCATTGGTGAAAGAAATCATGCTCATGATATCAGCCGCAAACTCGGCCACCTTGTCAGATAGGCAGACGACCCTCTTAGCAGCGGCATGTTCCCCCATCTTTTGCACAAACAAATTAACCTGATCATCGAAGCGTTTTTCCCATGTGTTTTTCAATTGGCCAATTGTCCACGGAGCATTTGATAGTGCCTTGCGAAGCTGCTTGTGTTGCTCGCCATCAAGCGTCGTAAATAGATGTGGGGGCCCCAAGGCGCCAGTGCCGTACAGTCCGCTCTTCATGTTGCACTTTGGGTCCCAGTAGATGTCTTTCAGTGCTGACGGACGGGGAAACAGGAGCATGGTGGGCGAGATCCGGATTGGACGGTCAGCTGGGTTGCATTAGCGCTCACAGTTCCCCATACCGTTGTTCAAATGCCAAAAATCAATGAAATATGGTCATCCTGAGCTGCAAAGGAAGCTCTAGTTGGAGATCATGCGCTCGAGGAAACTTTCATGGACGAGGATAACTCACAGCCATATTTCTTGATCAAGTACATGAAGAACTGGGGCTCTTTGCGCTTCACGGAGATGATGGCGCCGACGAGGGAGAACGAAGTAGCCCACCATGGTCCCGGAAACTTGGACAGAGGATGAAGGTACTGGCAGTAAAAGATTCTGGAAAGCAGTGCCGCAAAAATGGTTCCCAGGATTGCGAGGCCCAGGTTGGCGGAACTTACAAGTCCCATTTTGAAATGCACGAAACCAAAAACAACGATCAAAATCAACGGCGAGCACTCTTAACAGGCCCGCTGAAGAAATGCAGGAGTACGGTCAGGAAAGGGAGGGATATTGAACCAGAAAGAAGCTGTTCGAATGAAGAGCGCGTTTATCAGTGCACATCTCTCTTCCCGCGGAACTCCCCCGTGGTAGTAGCGGGAAGTTTAGCGCATCCATAGTGTCCGAGGCGGCTCTTGAAGAGGGGTAGCTCCCTCTGGGTTAGCCGTGAAGGCCAGGAGTAAAGGCCAAGATTTTGGTGGGGAACTGGCGTGAGACACTGAAAAGCAGCTGAACAGGAGGCTGGTTTTCCAGCGCCCTTTACAGCACAAAGAAGTCTCCATGTACATGTTACTACACACTCCAAATCATTGGAGCACACGATCAATGGGATTCCAAAGTCCATGAATCGGCATCGATGGCTGCTTCATGGTGCTCTCTTCTCGAATGCTCGCCTGACTTAGCTTTATTTCCCGCTTTGCTAGCCGAGAGAAGCTCTAAGCTGAGTCTCGCCTAACAAACGGCCCCCTTACGGGTCCGCTTTTGTGCTGCTTTGCAGCAAAGCTCCACCAAGATGAGGCCGCCATTAGCATGGGCCTTGAAACCCTTGCACGTACCTGTCAACATTAAGCACGAGCGGAGTGCTGTCATTCCCAAAAACGTGTGCGATCGTCCCTAACGCGCCACACGCAGTGGAGAGGTCGCATTGAAGCAATCAGCTTGCGATACCCAGACGGGGAGGCCGGATAAAGTGGCCCACCCCGGGCCAGTACCAAGCGTTCGGGGACGGACCGTCTGCCGTAGAAATTGACGTGCAACGCCAAACGCCAATGGTCGGTCCGAATTGTTTATTGTAACGTCTACCGGGCGTCTGCAGCCTCGCTAAAGCCCTCTCCCCTCTTTCTTTGCTTTTGTGAGGCTAGATGTCCTGCGATTCACATCAACGTTGTTTGTCTCGCTGTGTAACTCCTGCCAAAACTGACGCCATCTCGATACAAAAAAAATCAGATCCTAGCTTTAGTCCGCACGTGCATGTATAACAATTCGCCACCACATTGGAAGGAATCGTATGGAGAGATTCTCCATCTATAACGCAACACACTCAGACATTGCAGTAGAGTTGTATTGGTAGAAAGCAAACCCCACGCAGCATTGAAACCTCTTCTGATACCCGCGCGGGCCTTCTGAACCTTGGTCAGACTCGGCCCGACCTCTAACATGCAGTATGGCGGCGTAGTATTGTAGGGCATCAGTTCTACGGTAGACGGACCGTCCCTTGGCCCTGCTCTCGTATCCCACATTCGTCCCATGGCATGTCATCTCTCCGACACACGGGGAATACAGGTATTGCTCGATCGGCAGGACTACGAGTTGCTAGCCAGAGTGAGGCAGGTTCGCTAGCTTAGGCGTGTGCAGCGTTGCTGGGGCGCCAGCCGAGATCTGAAGAACTGGAACGTGTGCATGTGTCAGTCAGCCAGCCAGAAGACTGCGAGGAGCTGGTCTAGGACGCCTGAACGCACTGCTAGCGTTATTCAACATTATGCTTCGTGCGCATGCAGAACAAGTTTTTTTTTTTTTTTTGGCGTATCTTTTCCCGATGCTGATCATGCTGCTTTCATACCTATCTCGTATTGACGGATTGGTTCACTGGCTCCCTGACTCGGAGAATAAGGCCTTGAGATTGGCGTCACCAGGTACGGATTCGTGATAGTGCAGCAACTGACGCGCGGATTTGGATGCGCTTCCCGAATCGTAGTGCTGCCTTGCATGCTGTGGTTGCCAGTAAGAGTAGTCTAGGTACGGGGGGGGGCCAAGATCGCCATGCGCACAGAGATCAAAAGCTCTGTACTGTAGTCATACTGTAACTGTTAACCATATAGCGATAGTAATTTGATTCATTACCACATTATAGAGTCCTTATCCCACAGAGATCTTGTTCCTATTTGCTCACTTTCTTATTCATTCTCCTGTTTTGTTGGTTTCTCATTGTAATATGTATAGTGATAATGGTATCTACCAATGATAATCTTTAGAGGCTTATTGACATAGTCTCAGTATGCAATCCTTACGTGAGACCATTGGGATCTTGCAAAACACTTTCTCTATATAGGATACCATACACACCTTCAGTACTCGGCTAGCTATACCCAACCCCCCCACGCCGCTATCCCTGCATCACAGCAAAGACTTTATTCCCATCTCCCACCCAGTATAGCTCCATCCTCACGCTAAGGTGGTGTGAGTAGCCCCACTCCGACTCCTCCTACTGGTGTATACGAGCCGTGTGGCCATGTGGGAAACCCCTGGGGAACGACAAGGAGGGGTCCCGATCCTTTCATCTTACTTAACTCCCCACGTTGCTGCGCGGGCTCACCGAACTTCCTCCAGGGCCTCTGCATCCCAATTGTTTCACTGAGACTACGAGTTTCCCACGGTCTCCTTGTGGTCTCTCTTCGCATAAGCTGCCCGTGCCTGCTTTACTTTCCCTTCCGTTGGGTCGGAGAGACTTGCGACTGTTATTGCAGGGGATCTTGCTTTTGTGTCCTGTCGGCTGGGACCTGTGTGGTTTGTTCGGTTTACCTGTCTATACCTACCATACCATACCAAACGTTGCACTCTACGGACCCGAGCAACTCAGCCTGAGGGTGTGTGTTCAAGATGCCGTTGAAGATGAGTCCTACGCTCGTCCTCTGGGGCGTGCGTATGGGCTTCATGTCCTACGGATGGGATGCAGGTGTTCTGGGAGGTGTGCTTCTGACGCCGTCCTTTCAGTCTGCAATGAAGGTAGGTACTATACCATTCATTCATTCATAATCCAAGCACCTCGGCGCGATCAAGTCAGCTGATCATAACCACAGACACCAGATGCAACCACAACCGCCATGATTGTCGCCTCTTTTCTCCTGGCATCATGGCTAGGTTGCGTCATGGCAGCTTCGCCCTGGAGTGACCGCTTGGGTCGCCGCATCTGGGTCATGGCAGGAGCAGCCATACAAATTATCGGCACCGTCATCTCAGCATCATCTTACTCAGTTGGCCAGCTCATTGCCGGGCGTGTCCTGATCGGTATCGGCAATGGCTTCGTCGTGTCCATTGGTCCAGTCTATGTTGCCGAAACTACCGGCATAGCCAAACAGCGTGGACCTCTCGTCGGTATCCTGATGGGCTTTGCATGCGTCGGTACCGCATGCGCTTACTGGGTCGATTTCGGGTTCACGTACGCGACGGGCCAAGTTGTATGGCGGCTCCCTGTCGCCATTCAAATCGTCTGGTCTCTTCTCTGCATCATCTTGTGTTTCCCCAACGCAGATTCTCCGCGCTGGTACTTCCTCCAGAACTTCCCTGACGAGGGCAAGGTTGTGCTCCAGCAGATCTACGGCGACGACACGCTTGCGGAAAAAGTGACGAATGAGATCCTAACAGAACTCAAGCAAGAGGTTACTGAGAAGTTGCGCTTCACCGATTTCTTCTATGATCGGTCGGAGACAAAAGCTGCGTCGCGAATTAGGGATGGCGTTATACTTGTGGGTGTCGCGTACCTCATGGGTATCAACATGATATTCTACTACATGACGACTATCTTCCAGCTGTACATTGGGTTGCAAGCGACCACTGCTTCTGTATGCTCCGGGGCAGCGACTACGCTTCTAGCTATTGGCGCCTTCATCGGTGCCATCTACTGCGAAAAGGGTGGGCGGCGAAAGTGGCTTCTTTGGGGTTCTGCTCTGCAGTCTGTCTTCATGATCGCTTTTGTCGGTCTTTTGGCAGCCGGCACCAAGGCAACCAGTTCCGCCGCTGCAGCCATGCTATTCGGATGGATTCTGGTCTTTAGTCCCACTTGGGCTCCTCAGCCGGTAAGTGCGCACTTCACTCGACTTTTGTAGCTGCCGTCTAACCCAGTTATCATAGTACATTTACGTCTCGGAGACTATGCCTCTCCGCCATCGTCACACGGGTGTTGGCCTTGCCATCTCGGCACAGTGGCTCATGGCTTTCCTCACAGTGTATGCCGGCCCAATCGGCTTCGAGAAAGTGGGTTGGAAGATCTGGATCTGGTTTGCCGTCTTCAACGTCATTGGCTTCCCTTACGTCTACTTCTTCCTGCGTGAGAGCCGTGGTCGCAGCCTGGAACACATGAACGAGCTTTACAATGAGAAGCTGGCGGTCAGCAGTGGCACTGTGACTCCTACCGAAGGCGAAGGAAGCATGAAGGCCGAGGAAAGTGTTATGCAACAGAAAGTCTAATGTGCTATGTGCGTGGGTTTGGTGGATTAGCTATGGTAGCATAGAGTAATGTGACGGTGGAGGGGACAGTCTCGGAGAAATATTTTGGCTTCAATGAAACATGTGAAGCAACCTATAAATAGTGCTTCTTTTTCTTCTTCCCTTCGCTATGTGGGGCTCATCTCGCCCTTTGAATTTAATATCGAGGTAGGCTACTATTGCCTGTTATCCATTCCCAGACCAAGATCCTCTTCCCACTAACATTTGAAGCTGGTGCTGATATGAAAAGAGGATGTTCGATGTAACCAGTAATCGACCCAGTGAAGTCCAGTCAGTGAAGCTGGCTCCGTGTTGCGGAGCACAAAGCTCCTCAAAGAAAAATTAACCTCACAACCTATCCCCAACGAAAACATCCCATCATCATATTTCACGCCATCATCCGACCAAACCCCACAAATATCGCAAGCCTCGATATTCTCCGTTTAAACTCTACGCCAACGCAATGTCTCGCATCAACCTAGTCTAAAAAGGTCAGAGTAAGCCGTAAGCCTTTTCGTCCTGTACACAGCACCCCTAAAGAAGGAAAATGTACATAATGTTTCTTTCTATTCTTACATAGGATGTCATAAATTAATCAAAGAGGTTGTATATTGCGCTGCGCAAAGTGTATATACATGAGTGATATATAATAAGGTGAGATATTAACTACTAGTTCTAGTTGAGCCAACCAAAGCGTCATCTTTCAACAAAGACAAGACACTATATATGCAAAAGCCTAGTACATAAAAATCAAGCTTGAGTATCGCGACCTCCCGGAAAAGAAAACAAAGCAAGTCAAGGTATATATATATAAATGCATTACGACGACCCTCCCTTCTCCCTTCCCATATTGAACTCCCTAAGCCACCACCAACAAGCTCAAGCGACAGGATCGACATAGAAACGAGACCCAATGCTCTTTCTCAACTTATTCCGCCTCTTCTCCGCCCTTCGCTCCTTGAAGTTCTCCTTTACACCGGCGAGGCCAATGTATTGGACTTGATATTTGCGGATACCGGGAAGACTGCGGCCCTGGCGCCATGAGGCGCGGCGTCCTGGAGCATCGTATGACATGTTTGAGCGGAGACTGGTGGTTGATGGACGCTTGGAAATGGCGCTACGGGCGCTGCCGCCACGGGAACTGGGAGATTGTGTGGGGGATTTGGAAAGTACGGCGGGCGACGAGGAGGCGTTTGGCGGACGCGGTGATCGGGGGAAATGGGGTGGTAGGGTGATGTGGTGGCGACGCTTGTTGGTTCCGTGGCGCTCAACGCCTAAGGAGTTGCCAATCAAGAAACCACCGGACCCGCGAAGGCCGCTCGTGAGCTTCCTACCCAATGTGGAAGCTCGTCTTGGCGGCGCAGGTGGTTCATCGTCTTCGATATCACTCGTGTCACCACCACTGGGCAGAGCATCTTCGCCATCGCTCTCATCATCACTGTCTTCGAAGCCGTCCCAGAAGCCGCGGGGTCGCCAGAAGGGGTGCAAAGTACCGTCATCTTCAATTACACTAGGAACTCGAGGTATACGACGAGGGTCCTCGTTGGAGTTGCGGGAATGCCGACGTCGATTGATGGATGCACGGGCGAGAAGAGGCGTGATAAGATTGTCAGAGTAACGACGCGCACGCTGGACAAGGGTAGAGCGGCGTTGAGGCTGACGTTGAGGATGAGACTCGGAACGTTTTGGTGGACCGGGCACAAGCTCTCGTTCAAGCTCTTCAGCAGGTGTGGGTGGAATGAACATAATGACGGGAGGTTCGGGCGGGGATCGTGGATTTTGAACAGGGGTGTCCACAGCGTCTGGCTGCGATGCGTCCTGGTTCATTGGCGGCGTAGAGGGCTCCAGGGTCAGAGTCGGTTGAAGAGGTTGCTGGGTGTTGTCTTCCTGTCCATCACTGGCATCAACGAAGGGCGGTGTAGGAGTTGATTGCATATCGCGAGGATCTTCAGCTGAGAAATGCGCTCCATTTGTTAGTAATGGCTGATCTGGTAATAATGAGTTGCTTCGAGGCACCTGCTGGACTACCAGGAGCGAGTGGTTGTTGTGAGGATAGATGCTGACGGCCGTAGCCTCGCTGACTTCTAGCGTATCGGACATTTGCGAAAATGGCGTTCCTTGGGCGTAGAGATGTCGTGCGTCAGCGTGTTCTTCGCTGTGCACAGTAGACAAGTCGAAGCTGACCCGTCCGTTCTCTACAGAGCGTCGACGCCATTCGTGGCTTCGACGAGACATTTCATCTGTCGAGATGCGGTCCAAACTAGGGCGGATCGGGAAATCTGGGGACACAGACGACCGAGACGACCGATCTTGGCTATGCATGCTCCACCGCCGTTCGCCAGAGCGGCCTCTTAGTGAACGAGAACCTCGGCGCATGGGTGGGGACAGCTCCTGAAGTGGCGAGAAATCATTCAAATGTTCAGGCGAAGCAGGAAGATGGCTAGTGGCTGGAATCAGCGTCGACTCCCCGGTGCCTTCGTGGTCAGCAACAAGACGTCGAACTCTCTCCATCAGACCAGATGGCATACGCTTGTCGTCTATATCGGCACCGGTTTCAGCAACGACATTTGGCGCGTTTGATTTGGTCTTTTCGCGGATGGGAAGATCCGGAAGAATCTTGTTTGTATCAGCTAAGCTTCTGGCCTCTGAGGTTGGCCGTCGGCTTCGCTCCTGTTTTTTTGATGCAGGTGTGGTGAGATGGGGTTTTGGCGACAGCGTAGGTGTGACAGGCCGCTTTACCTGAGGGGGTTCGATGTTCGTGGATTCCTCGATTGGCGGACTCTGTGGTGGTGGAGATAGCTGTGAGAAATTCCTGGGACCAGGGTTCACCAATATCCTCCGTGCAGACTCGGGCGCAGAAGTATTGCGCCTGTGGTAGCTTGTCTCAGAAGATTGTGGACGGCCAACGGTGCTCGATCTGCTCAGTATGTCTGCAGCAGGCTGCAGCACTCGACGAACAGACTCCTGGTGCGCAAGCGTGTGTCGCGAACTATCCATAGTTCTGGTACTGCGCATAGACAAGGCTGGAGACATGTTGCGCTCGTAGCCCAGCGAACGATCATACGCCAATGGGCCCGAGTCAGTGCTAACCCTCTTTTGTCGATCAGCAACGCTGAGCCTCTTGTGGACCAGGCGATGCAGTGGAACCTCGTCGAGGATCAGAGAGTTGCGGTTGGAATGCGTGTCCGAGCCAAACTCTGCGGGCGAAGTTATGTCCCTCCTGTATGCCATATTTTTGCCAGAGTGGCGCAACGTTTGATGCCGTCGCGGCGGTGTGACAATGACCATGGCTTCAACCATGGCCGATGTCGTTGATGAAGTTGACATGCGCTTGCTGCTAGTATCGCGAGGTGTCTGTCTCGTCGTGTCCCTGCTCTCGGTTGGCCAGCCAATCGATTGCGCAAAGTTCTCGATCGAAGGAGTGACGGGGCTGTTGTTGCTGGCCTGGACGCGCTCACGGAGAGCAGAAGTCCGCCGTGTCCGCGAACTGGAGGTGGGTGAGGCGGTCTCGACTATAACAACAGCGGGGCGTGCAGTCTTGGTGGGAGCAGATGTGGCGTCATCTTGTCGCGATGATGTGGAGTCCGTCCGTCGCCGCGATGATCTGGGAGCCCTTAGTGGCGAGGATATGGGATCCTCCAGTCGTGGCCTCGAGGCAGCGTCTTTCCGTGGCGATGGGTTGGCATCATTTTCTGGCAGTGGGTTGACCTCCTTCCGCGGTAATGGGGTGGAGTCCTTCGACGGCGATGCTTTGGAATCCTTCAACGGCGATGCTTGGAAATCCTTCAATGGCGATGCTTTGGAGTCCTTTAGAGGCGATGACTTGGAGTTGCGCTTCCTGCGTACCGTCACATTCCGCATCAGGTCTGTATTCCACTCGCGATCCGGCACCTTCTCCTGTACCGGGGACTCGATGCGCTCTTGAGCGCCAGCCGTGGTATCCGCGTCCAGCGCAGGATCGAAGTATGGGCCTGTCCTGTTGGTGGGTGTGACTTCCTCCTCTTCATGCTCAAACGCCAGTCCCAGCCCCCTATCCTCTTGCACTGTGCTCAGACGGTCACCGCCCACCGGAGTCTCCGATCGGCTGTCCGCATTGGAGGACAGGTCTTCGCGCGCGGTGCGGAACGACTCGGCCCGGGACGAGGGATAGGCGAACAAGGGCGGCCGCTCAGAGGCGGGCTGCGAGGGCTGCGACGAGGCGTGGGTGCGTGGCGGGCTCGGGTCAGGCGTGGGAGGGCTGCGGGCGTTGACGGGGGTTCCGAGCGACGAGTTCCTGGACATGAGGGAATTCACTACGCTGTCGGCATGCGACCGTTCCAGCGGCTGGCTGGACTGGCCGTCCTGGGAGATGGTGGGAGGTGTCGGGGGCAGGCCACTCTCTGCCCGACCAAGCACGCCGGGCGACACTAGAGGGGTGGGTTGGCGACTGGGGACCGATTCGTAGTCATTGTCCGTGGTGTTGGTGGTATACGACAGATCACGCTTCAGCGGAAGCGCGGTGCGCGAGTAGGTGCGGTGTTCGTCGCTGCGGTGCGGGAGCTGCTTGGAATGGCGGAGCGACGGCGAGGCTCGGAATGATTCGTCGAGCAGCGTGTATGGGCTGGGCGCCGACTCTGCCATTTTGGCACCCTGCGCAACTATGGATTAGTTAGGGGGTTGTGTGCGCTGCCGGGGCTGGTGCGGCGGCAGATGCGTTGTTCCTCGCGGCTACGAGGGAGCCATGCCTGTGAGAGCGCCCAAGTGCTGTACTGCTCTGCATGCGACACCAAGTCCACAGATGGGCGTGTCGTCGAGAGAAAGCGTCGTTGGTTGCCGTCGTTCGTATGCAGCTTTCCGGGCACCGATGGGCAGTGACGCAAGTACCTAGCCCTTGGATCCGCTGCGCCAAGCTGGCCTTCCCAGTTGCACTTTCGAATCCGCGATGGCTGGCCGGCCGAGATGTCGTGTCGCGCGAGAGACGGCGTCGTCGTTCTTTTTGCTTAGCGATGGGTGTGGGCAGCGGCGGCGCTGGGTACATAGGTGGGCAGTATAGGGCTAGTTAGCTGGTGACGAGCGGTTCCAGGTTATAGCGGCGTGCAGGCGGGCTAATCAAAGCCTTAGAAAGGTAACTTGGCATTTGGCCCTTGAGAATACAAAACTGACTTACCTAGGACGTGCCCGCAAATCCACTCGCTTTCGGAAAGCCATTACGTCGTGGTTCGTGTGAGTAATGGTTGTCCTTGTACAATGGCATCGCGTTCCAACAATTCAGCGAATCACCGTTTCGTTCGAGTTGTCATCGGTGCAACACCTACCTAGCATGTCGACGCATCTGCTGCATAAGAACTGGCCCAGGTGATGCCTGTCACAGTCCTGAGCTGGCATACCATGGAAATTAATCAGAACGATCATGTATACGTTACACAAGGTAGTAGATGCTAAATGGACCACAGTCGGCATTGCATTCGGCCTACTGGGGACATTGGACAATGTCGACTTGGACTTCATCTGGATCGAAACTGGGGATTGCAGAGTCCCTTTTGCAGCTTGCAAGATATAGGATCCGCGGCAGAGACCTTGTATATCGCAGCGAGGGTTCGACCCTTCCGTGCTGCACTTGGCAGATAATTATAGTACCGGATTCGAGGCGGCGACGTGTCCAACACGACCTCAACTGTGATCCAGTGTGTGTTAGTGGGATTCAGACATGCCAAGATGCGTGTATGGCCTTCTTTGACATCAACGAGCGGCCATCCGAGCGACGGCGCCGAGCAAGGGGAGGCGCCGTGAATATCCAGGTCAAGGTAGTGGTTGACATAGTCTGGCTCCAAGTAGACCTCGAGATTCTTTTCTACCGGTGTTTCTGAGTCGGCACTGCTGCACTCAATGTCTATGAGGGCAGTCATGACTGTGCTGGTGAAACACGAGGCTGTTGCATATTGCTCCAGGTATCACAAGCTTAGGATATCGGCGAGGTAAAGGCGCTTCTCAGTACGCGGATTCTTCAAGTAAGCTTCCTTCACAGCCTCCATAGAATGGCCGCGGGCATTTTGCAGAAGTTTGAGTAGTCACTTCTTCACGTTGAGCCTGAGAGGATCATCAGGAGTTGCGACCGGGAGAGCGGCAACGATGCCCTCTAGTTCCTTCTCGGAGAGACCAGTAGCTTGTGCTCGCTGTGCGCGGTTGGCACATTTTCGCAAGCCGGCTTCTCCACTACGGCGGCAGGTGGTGCAGGGAGTTGTGTTGGAAGTGAAGCCGCCTCTGCCAACATACTGTTAATCAACACTGGGACCTCTGCTGCTCAAGATATGTTCATGGATGGAGTGCTGTTTGATCCAATTCTTTTCTGAATTGGCGAGCAACTCCTCCGTAAAGCCGTCTCCTGGCCTTGGACACTCCCTCGCTTGTTTGGTGATGAGACGAGCTCGATTGGACGAGGGTATCTCAGTCCTTGGGGAACGGTCTCTTTCTCTCCAACTTGTGTTACACGGGGCTCTGTCATGGTTAGTGCTTCGATCACGACCTACGGTTGATTGCGGACGCCTCCGTGAGGGTCCTCATATCCCTCTACGATCCTCTCCTATATGCAGTCTTAATGCAGATTGCCCGTAGATGCGAATGTACCTATATGGAATAGGGGATCGATGCGTACTAGGGAAACAGCGACGTTCCCTAGAGTTTACATGGTATGTATTAACAGCTGAATGGTCTCGGCTCTCCCTGCCCTGTGGTGAGTACCTGCCAACTCCAACATATCGTCGAGGTGGTGATTGGTGCCGCTGATAGGATCTGTCTCGGGGGGGCGAGAAGTAACGAGCTCGAGGGGAAAATCCTCGTCGCCGATCAGATCTGTCTCTATAACCATGACGAGAAGGTCGTTGGGGGGAATTGAACGACGCAGGGAAATACCATGGCTCTCCGTCTCAAATCTGGATTGATAGTTACGAGCGTCACGCGAGTCTCTAGAAGACTGCCCTTGACCTGCTCTGCCATCATTATCTGGTGGCTGAGATCTACCTAGTAACTGCGCATAGTACCGCTGTTTCTCAGAACGCGGCGTTGCGCCGTTATTGATGGTCTCTCGTTGTCTCTTGTTGGGTCTCGTAGACGGCTTTGCTTGTCCTTGCATTGCAAGAGAAGGAATGGGAAAGGGAGAAAAAACAATCAGTCTTTTCCCGTACTTGAGAAAATCTCCGACCGTCTCTTTTAGTGTGCAAAACACACGTTCAGAAACAGTAGATCAGACACTTACGGAATGCGCGAGAGGTCTCTACCATAGCACTCAGTGAAGAGGACTGGGTTGGTTCGTACAGGATACGAGTCGAGTGCCACTCAGGGATGCAACCGTTGCGGGATCTGCTACTGCACGTCACTGGCGATAAATCACCAGGAAGAAAAAGAGATGAAGAGGGAAGAGATGAGGGAGCTGGCGCGAAGTGCAGGTGGGTGGGTTGACACGTGCGTTGGGGGAGGAGGGAAAGAGCATCCCAGAACCACTGTTAGGTATACGCAATCTGCATCATACATGACCGAGATGCTTTTGAGTTACTGTGTTAGTGACAAGGGAACAATATAGCTTCAATGAGATGCAAAGCCTACAAGAATGGAACATGTACATTTGACATTTGCTCTTGGTATACCATTGCTTACTAACAACAGACCAACGCAACGCTCACAGTATTCCTGCACCTACACCTCTGTCTAAAGCTCCCTGCGCATCTTCGACACTCATTTCTACATCATTCGTTTCCCCGTATATGTAGAACGATTATCTAGAGAAAAAGGCGAATCGACCTGAACCGTAAAGTGACAGGTATAGTGAATATCAAGAGCGGAACAGTCGGCTTAAAATACTAATCTACGATGGAACTGGCTTGCTGGGTGAGTAGAGCATCCCAACGCAAGTGATGTAACAAATTCGGTAAAAGAAAGACCATTCCTATCCGCAGTCAATGGTACCAAAGACCTCTGGGAGCAAGCGATTATGCAGCGAAGAGTAGCATCCAATGCTCGGGCAACGACTTGCTTCCTACGGTACTGCCATCCTAAAGTTCTTTAAAGATCATCTCAACATCCCCCCAACCCCATCAAATCCCACATCTTGAATCCAAATTCCCTACTCCACTGAGACCATGCAACCCTACACTCTCAAAAACCAACGCTATCACACTCTAGCTTCAACGCCAGTAAAGAAATCATCCAACGCGACGACAAAAGCAGCAATCAGTCATCCATAACCCAATTGCGCAGCGTGAAGTCCTCGTCCTTTCATGTACATAAATTCATCGTCGCTCGATAATCCATCTTGACCCAGATCGCGGGGGAAGTTGCTGCATCGTGTGAGTATCAAAATTCAATGGTATGATGAGCTATGCATGATTACTGGGCACTGGTTTCTGGGGTGAGGTGAGTGGGTGGTTGCAATGTTGGTAAAAAGTACGATGGTATGGTACCTGCGTATGGTGTTTAATGGTAGATTCTTAATGTATTATGATAGTTATGGTACCATAGGGAAGTGCGACTAGGTACGGGATGAATAGTGCATATATAGGTAGGCTAATAAAACAGCTAGAAATATTACACTCCGTACTGTACTGTACTCTAACTAGCTTATGGCTATTGCTAGTCCCGACATACCCGCTGAACATCCAACCCATCTCATTCGCTAGACTGTAGCAATGTACCCCCATTCTCCCATCCAATCCACTAATCCCCCTTCGAAGCCAATAAATCACGTCCCAAGCAACGCGCCTTGTGTGGATAGGCATGTAAGCTTACCTAAATACCCTGCCCTACCCTACGATACCAAGGCCTGGCACATCACTCCACATAGATTTCCCATCTCGGACTCCGGTACCTAGGTACAGAACCGGCATTGCGTCCATAACGCTCGGGCTAATTCCGTCAGCACACCGCAGCAGACGATGACGGTTAGGGTATAGCTAAGTTGGAAGCTGCGGTGCAACCACACCTGCATTACTTGTTCGTCATATGACTTTTTAGTGCAAGTTCGTTCAATGTACGTCGTCCATCGTACATAGCCCACACGATGCAGAGCTAAATGAGCTGGATCTCAGCGAGGGATTCGGCCCATCTCGTCTGGTCGAATCCCTAGTTACAGCTAGCTAGCATTCTGAGCCGAGCTGCACAAGCTACGGACGTATATTGTCAATACCGTGCAACAACCGGCGAAGCGGTGCGGTTACAGACGCGTCCTAGATGTGCATCACGTTCGCGGTGCACGACTGCATGTGAATGAGTGCTGGCAGTGTAAGTGTCACATGTAGACTCGTCCACTTGATTGTAGAGTCTGGAGTAATGCCCGTTGCGACATTGGAAATATGACTAAGCGCCGAGATTGGGGTCGGTGTAACCAAGGTTATATTGTGATAGGTAGTAGGGCTGTCTATAGCGGCCGTCTATCTAAAGAGGTAAGCAGCAGGGGTCTACCTAGTCGAAGTTTGGGAAATTCATCGCGCCACCAATAGTTACATACACTACCTTTTACTGGACGACAGATGTTTGGATCCTGAATCTCGAATCTCACTTCGGCGTAGGCTGTCCGCGTTGGTGGGTTGCGAATGCGCAACGGGGCTGCGTGCGGCGCAATTCTGCGAGGTTTTTTCTGCATCGGAGTAATTCCAAGCATTTCGCCTTACGAGGTGCCGCTGCGGCAGTTTTTGTAATACGCAATGCGCCACGACCATGTGCTGATGTACAAGGCAATTGCCGTATCTCAGGGGGAAAAGCAGAGCGCTGGAGTTTGCAGTGTGTGCGGTTGTGGTGGCGAGAGGTAGCGTGGAGCCATGTGGTGGTGGTGGTGGTGGTGGTGGTGGTAAGGCTGATAGTTCCCAGGGAAAGCGGGTGAATGTGGGGAAGGGGTCGTTGGGCTGCTGTATCAGGTAGTTACGAACACGAGACAAGCAATTTGCGCTTGGCTGTGCAAGACGACATGTGGCTTCTCCTTTTCACGCAGCACGTGTTCTGACTGGCACATCAATGGTACTGTACTCTAGAATACTAGAATACCTGAGGGAGTGGTAAGTGATATGGACGTTGTAGAGTGCGGTACGGGTAGTTGACTTAGTGCGACGAGAACTAGCGCCACAGCCACGGCCACGCCTACCTACTCAGTATTCGGCACCCAAAAGCCCACATAAGATAGGCAAGGCCGTGGTAGCAGCGAGGCGTCTCTTTGGCTCCCTGGGTGGCTGGCTGCGTGCTGCCTGCGCGGTTGTTTGTTTGTCCGCCCGGCCGCCTGGCCCACTGCCCTCGACATTGACGACGCAGAGTACAGTTTGGTACAACAGGCATTGGATCGCCCGCCAGGCTGCCGCACCTGAAACACTGGTGGCACCCAGCATCCAGCACCGCCATCTCCAAGCCAGGCACGCGAGCTCCTCCCAAGGCCGCATCGACGCCCTTTCCCGCCCCGTCCTGCCGCCTTCGTCACCGCACCGACAGCCCCAGGTGGACATCGGATTTGCTCGTGTGCTTGTGGTCGTCTCCGTCTCCAAGCTAGACAGCGCGCCATGGAGCCAACGAGTAAAAAGACCAGCCGCTGGCGGACCAAGATCTTTGACAAGACCAGTGACGACGGCCCCGCCCCCAAGCCCGCCAAAACACAGGACCCTGACGACCTCGACGACTTCCTCAAGCCCTCGACCGACCGCGCACAGCAACAGCGCGACGCCCTCGCTGCCTTTACCAACCGCCCACGCATAGATGTTGCCCGTGCCCAGCGCTGGCCGGGCGCCCAGGAGATACTTGCGGGCGCAGCAGCCGTGGCAAAGAGCCCCGGGCCCGGTGGACTGAAGACGGGCACGCGCCGAAAGGGCCTGACGGTGGGCTTTGTGCGCACTGTGCCCGACATCATAGGCCACGGCGGCGACGAGTGCGAGGAGCCGTCCATTATCGTCTCACGCCAGAAGCAGAAGCAGCGGGAGCAGCAAGAACAACATCAACAACAACAACAACAGCAACAACAACTACAGCAGGCCAATGCAGCACCCGACCCGGGCAGACTGCAGCCGCAGAAGCCCCAGGACGACACCAACCTGGGCGTGCAGACGAATGGCATTGCCCGCACGCCCTCGCAGACGGCGCAGCGCAACAGCCTGACGCGCACCCTCACCAACCCCAGCGAAATGTCGCCGCCCCTCGGCCAGAAGATGCAAATGGGCCACATCAACTCGTTCGCTCAACCTCCTCCCCCGCCCCCGCAGCGCATGGGCCCAATGGGCTTAGGCGAACGCCCACGAGGCCTTGCACGAGCACCCACGGGCTTCGACTCGCTCAATCTCGACACCACCGCCGACGCCCGCCGACCGAGCCTCGAGTCCGCATATTCACAGGACTCGGATAATCTTTCGCCCGTCGCCCAGCGCATGACGCCAGTTCTGCCCACGACAGTGGAGGAGGAGCACGACGACGACGACGACGACGACGACTTCAGGCCAAAGCCCATATCACGCACCCAGACTGGCTTTCAGAGTATCGCCGACAGTGCTCCTGCGCCCGCGATACCAGACATGCCACCACGGCTACCTGAGATGCGCCTGGTCGAACAGGAGGGCATATCTCCCCTGGAAGACAACGCCTCGTTGGTGGACCGCTATCTACAAAGCGAGCCCCTCGAAGAAAACTCGTTTGCAGCACGGGTCAAGCAGAGGATGAGATCAGAGGAAGGCCGGGCTCTGCAAGAAGCGGCACAGCGGGCGGCATCAGGCGCCAAACGCGATTCCGACTCTAGCTCCTCCATCTCCACAGACGCGTTCCATGCTGCAAGCCCTCCCTCGACATATGTGACGCCCAACACTGGACGCTCGCCGCCACAAGCTGCCTACTTTGACCCTCCACGAGCGTCCCCAATGCGCTCACTGGAAGCAGAGGACCCCTATCGGTCGAGGGCACGTGGACCGTCTCCAGGACGAAGGCCTATGCAACCCACGCCCGTTGCCATGGACTCAGATGCGCGGCCAGCGTCGTCAGCATCGTCACAATACTCTGTTCCCTCCATTATCTCTCAGACGCGTGCTTCGCCAGCAGTGCGTCCTGACCCTTCTTCCCCATCCAGTGTTGCTTCCCCACAGCGAGTGCCCTCCAACAGGGACAAGCCACCTTTTGCGGCCTTTGCCCAAGGACACGCTCCAACGATGCCCACCCGATCTGAGCAACGGCCCTCGTACTTTCCACCTATGCCAGCTCAGCAAATGCTGGCACAATCACAGCCACCGACGCCACAGCCGCCGCCACAGCCGCAGCCGCAGCCACAGCCACAGCCACAACAACAACAACAGTCACAACCACCACATCTGCAACAACAGCCACATCATCTGGCCCATACACAAAGCCAACATGTGTCCGCAGCCCCGCATGGCTCTCCTCTTCCCATGAGATCCAGGTCTGAAGTCAATTCGCAACCGTCGGCCCCTCTAGGCCGCTCCGACACAAAGATGCAGAACGATACTGCATACAGAGACTTTGCAGAGCGCGTGACACACATGCGGGGCATCTTTCAATTGACTGCTCAGCTGGGAGGTCATATGTATAGCCATTCCCCTTCTCAATGGATCCGTGTTGCCACTTGGTGGTTCCTGAAGGGTCGTGCAGGAATGGAGAGTCTGATCAGGAGCCACGCACAGGGGGGTGAAGCACAGCAGGAGCGATTGACTCAGCCTCATGTTGATCTCGCCAAGGTGTGGTGGATCCTAAATGAGGTGCTACCAGATCATCCTGCCTTGCAGAGCTATCAAGGTCGTGGACCTGAAGCCGGCGGCCAGGCAGCCAGGCAAGCTGGAGACGCTGCGAGTGCAGACGCTTTCGAGATACAGACTGCAATTACTCATTATTTGAAGATGCTTGTGGGTTCAATGAAGAAGCATAACAGCATGCCTCCAACCCAAGCATTGATACAGGGTCAAGATCAGACCATCTGGGAAGAGTATCCCAATTTCTCTCCAGACGCAGCAAGCGTGCTGACTACCAGGGCATACCATGCTGATGCAAATCAAAATGGTGGACCCGCCTACATCAGTCTCTCACAATACATACCTCTCACAGATACCAAGGCCGATTTTTGCTATTTCAGGATGTTTGTGAAAGCCTCTCTCGCTACCGATGATCCCAACACAGACCGTGTGCCCATGTCGGCTGTCATGACCATACTTCGTCCAAAAGATCAATACCAAGTCAAGCTAGCCATCTGCAGTCAGAACAACCTAATCAACATCATGGTCGGTCATGGGTCAGACGTTACGTGGAAAGATGTGAATTGGAACAAGCAATCGCGAAAGATTAGCATCCAATTGCGACACAGCTTTGCGCTCACCCTCGAGCTCAGCGAAGGCGATATGCGCAGCCTCTGGTGTATTGTGGATCACACAAATCGGGTAGAGACCGACCTACGAGAACGACGGGATGAGCGGTTCGCATGCAAGCTCTACCTGCGCGAGGCCAGCTACAGGGACCCGGCCAATCCATCGGTGTTCCCTGCTGAGCGCGTGCCAGGCTGTAAGCTCATGGTTTTCCAGAAGATCGAGCGAAGTAGCGAAGGCACCGGCAAGAGAAAGCTACACCGTGGCTTCCGGATGGTGTTGGTGACGGCGCAGCAACATAAGCAAGTCAGCCTAGTCAACCACGAATTAGGCACGGGACAGGAGCCCATGAACTTTGAGTATGTCACCGAGCCCGACCAGGCTCCAGCAATACGCTTCCATTTCCGGGAAGAGTCGCCAGACAAACGAGCAAGGATATGCACATACCATTTGGTGTTCCAGGAGGGCAAGGATCGCAATCACTTGTTTGGCACTTTCACCTCCATGAACGTGAATGAGGGCGAGATGGCGTTTGCCCAGGTGCCACTAAAAGGATTCCACATTGAAAGCGCGGACCAGGCCGAGGGCTTCAGCCAGAAGGGCAGCCGGGTCCTCGAAAAAATGCAATGGCAAGAAGCAAAGGTGCTGAACGTAGATCCCGAAGCTGCTGGACTGGAGTCTGCCCCCACAATCAAGAGCGAGAGCCTGAGGATTGTCTGCAGACATACTGCGGGTATCATCTCGGACCGCATGAACCTGGGCAAGTCGATGCTGATGGTGGACATGTGTTTCAAGGGCTAATCAGTTGCAGGTTCCGGGGAATTACTAGTGCGTCTTCCAACCGATGGAGCGGCCGAGCTCACGCTTTTGCGGGAACCACAACAAGATATCGCAGTGGCCATTGATGGTAGCAGGACCGACCGGGATGTTCCTGATGCGCTTGCCGACCTTTGCAAGACGCTCAAGACCGCGTCGACAATAAGACGGCTAATATTCAACTCGTTCCAAGACCTCCATACATTCCAACTTGCTGTGACTGGCTTTGCTGTCAAGTTTGACGGGTATGAGCTTCTTTAGCATAGAACCCTTGTTCACGAGCTCAGCTAATATATCATAGCATCGCACTCTCATTCTCCATTTCGCGCCGCCGCATGGTCGTCCCCATCTACAAGCAATGGACAGCCAACAACATCCGCATCCAAATCGTCCAGCAAGACAACATCATTCAACTCCTCGCCTTCTTCGAAGACTTCTCCCACGCCGACGCCATGAACTTCCAGCTCCGCACCATGGACACGTTTGAAAAGTCGGACAAGGGCGGTAAATTCGGCCTCAAGCTCGTCGACGCCAAGTTTGCCCTGCCCGTCGAGGAGCGAAGGGGCGAGGGCAAAATGCAAAAGGAAGAAGGCCGTTTGACGGGCTGGTCGGGCGTCAAGAGGCGCTTTGTGTGTCTGGATGAAATCGAGTATCCGGGTGAACATGATGATATTCTGATTCAATTCGACTCTGCAGAGAGTATGTCAATTCCTCCTCCCCCCTGTGTTTGCAAGACTTGTGGCACGCAAGCTAATCAATACCCCCCCCCACAACAGCCCGCGATCGATTTGCAGAAGCACTGCCTGCCGCTACCATGGAGCGCAAATTCACAGTTCGCCGGAAAATCTAGCCTTGGCCAATTCGTCATAGTAGCAAATACGCCACAAATCCAGCCGCAGCACCAGACAAAATCCTGCCACACACACTACACTAAACAACGGCCCCAGCAGACCCTGTGACGTTGGAGTCAGACCAGGTTCTTTTCCTCCCCACAACTCACCCGGGAATCTCCATCTCCCGTTGTTTTGTTCAGATACATAACATATCCATACCCATACCATGATTCCGCTCTCCACCTCCTCTCCCTTGCATTTGCGGGCTGGACCATCCTCTCCCACTTTTTTTTTTTTTTAAGAAACTTTCATCTCTTCTTGTTCTATTATATCCCCCTTCTTCTTTTTCTTCTTTTCTTTTTCTTTGTTGTGAAGACGGTTAAGGTGCAGTGTTTGGGGGAGGGGTTTTTGGCAACATTGTATGGGCGTTTTTGTTTAGAGGGAGAGGGAGGGAGTGAGGGACTGGGGACTGGAGATTGGGGATGACGGGATTGAAAATGAGTTTTGGGGTGGGCAGTTGAGCAGTTGAGCAGTTGAGCATTAAGCATGATAAAATAACAAATTTTGTGTGATTGTGACTGTGGCTGTTTAGTCGTTGTATTTGTGCTTGTGTGTGTCGAGATCGTTGGCCGTGCTGCTTTCCGTCGTGGAGCTTCGTCGTTTAGACGACCTAGCTGTCTAGATGTCTAGATGCCTTGCTTGCTTTCGTAGTAACTATAATTACATCCTAGCTAGGTAGTTAGATGTTTACCTAGTGTTATAAATTAGTAGTTACAGCTTCTATTTTGTTTATTTAAACGCCTTATCTAGGATAGGAGGGGGATAGGATAAGTATATAGGGGTACTAGGGTAGATATAATTAATAGATAATATTTAGGAACTATTAATAATAAACTACTATAGGCTAGATAGTAGTATAGTGTAGTTTTATGTTATTCTTAACTCTTGATCCTGCTGTTGCCGCTCGCTTAGTCTGATCAGGCTTATCGATAACGATCAAAATTTACTGAACCCTAGCGATCGTCATCCCGTGCATAATTCGAGGGTTATCAAGTACGCAAACTGTAAAATTGATTCGTGGTTCCCCGATTTTCGGATCGATAGATTGTGTGTTCCTCCGATACATCAATAAATTGTGTGCTCCTCCGAAAGGACTCACATGCGCACAGGCCAATTTCCGAGCAGGCTACCTTAGGAACCTTGCCCGCAACTTCATCACCGACAATATAGCTGCTTCGGTGTGATTAAAAGCCATTATCAAACAAGCACTACATCCAAAATTAAATCCCCAAGCTCTGAGGTGAGCCACTCGCCACAATGGCATCTCGAGATGACCGTAACACAATATTTCTCACCGAGCAAGAGACGGAACGCATACGCACAACTATCAAAGAGAGGGTGAAGAAATGCGCAGAGCAAAGCGGAAATGCACGCGAACCCAGAGACAAGACGGCTGCCATCCAGCAAGCAACTGGCGCATCACTCATGGCCGATATGGGAGGCGCACCGGATCCTGACATGGCACAGACCCAGGGTCGAGGAGGTGACACTATACCAGTCCTCGCGGTTGGGCAACCCTATCTACCATGCAGCGTTTCCTTGAGTGAATTGAACCCAATGAAACTTGCCGAACTCTGCATAGACACTCATCATCGAGGTCGTCAGCTCCGCATCAAAAGGGTCAGTCCTGTTGTCGATCTTGCCGCCAGATCTTGGGCCATGGTCCAGGACGAAGACAGCGAAGACACTGAACGGTTAGAAGTGTGTCTGCATAAATTGCGCCACGGTGAGGATATTCTGGAGTCCAGCAAACATTTCGTCATCAAAGACCCATACTTCACTTTGACTGACCAGGGGGAGCCCACAATTCGAATCGACCATCTCTCGGATCTGGTTGTTTGCCACGAAGACACAAAGTCCGACTTCAAAGACGCAGCCGCGGCGGAGAAGGCAGCCGTCGGTTACAAGAACAAGGGTAATACAGCACTCAAGCAACAGGACCTCGCCCTAGCTCATGCAGAGTATACCAAAGGGCTCCTCATTGCCAAACAAGACCTCGTCTCAGAGAGTAACCCAGACTTGGCTCGAGACATCTTTCGCAATCGCGCCTACATCAACCTTCTTCTGGAATGCTACGATGAAGCCATCACAGACGCACGTGCCTCGCTCACTGGCCGGGAGGACCCACGATCAAAGGAGCTCGACAGTAAAGCACGCTACCGAGCTGGCTGTGCGGCTTACAACTTGGGAAATTATGAGCAAGCCAAACAATTCTTCGAGGGGCAACAGAAGCTATCACCAGAAGACAAAGACGCCAAGCGGGAGTTGAAGCGAGTCCAGAGGCGCATACTGGAGTCTGAAAAAGGCTCCTACGACCTCATGAAGATACGAAGCAGCGTTTCCCAGCGGAACCCACGCGTAGATGCTGCAACCTTTATTCAAAATACCGAGATCAAGATCAGCCCTGGCCGAGGACGCGGTCTCTTCGCAACGCGTGATTTCAGCGTTGGAGACATTATCATGGGCGAAAAGCCCCTATGCGTTGTATGGGGTCACGAGAGCGAGGCCTTCACCGCCATGACATATGACCTCCGCGACGACAAGATCCGCTTCTCCCCCGTCGGGCTAACAAAAGCCATCGTCCAACGTCTCCACAGCAATCCATCCCAGCTCAAACCCGTCATGGACCTCTACGGCGACTGGGACGGCGGTTCCGAGCAACAAACCACACACACCGCCGAAGGCCCCGTCATCGACGTCTTCCGCGCCCACGACATCATGTCGCGAAACGCCTTCCACCCGGGCAACCAATTCGGCCACGACAGCGCGCGCAACCCCAGCACCGGCCTCTGGCTGCACGCCGCCTACATGAACCACGCGTGCCTCGCCAACGCCAAGAAGGAATACTTCGGCGACCTCTTGCTCCTGCGCGCAACCCGCGCCATCAAATCCGGCGCCGAAATCTTTCACACCTACCAAGACGCACTCGACTTCGAGGCCCGCCAGGCCGCGCTCACGACAACGTGGGGCTTCGAGTGCAACTGTGCCCTCTGCGCCGCGGAACTTGCAGATGGCAAGGAACTGAGGGATAGGCGCATGCAGCTTGCTGGCGAGGCGGAGGCGTTTGTCGAGAAGACGGCGTGGGCGGGCGCGAAGCGGTTGGCGGTGAGGAAGGCGCAGCGGTTGGCGCAGGCATTGGAGCAGACGTATGATGAGGAGAGGTATGGGGGTTTGCCGCGACGGCATGTAGAGAGTATTAAAGCGTGGATTGGGAAGGCGAGTGCGCGGGAGTGAGTGGAGTGGATTTGAGTGGAGGTTGTCTGGTGTTTGAGGTGGGCAGAGGGCGGGGACGGGGAGGAGGGAGAGTGTGCGTGATGGGGTTCTGGAGCAAGTGGGGATCTGATGGGTTATGTTATGTGGTATGATTATGGCATGATAGGGTATATTTTTCAAACCCCCCTAAACAAGTCTTTTGCAACAACGACAAGTAGGAGAATTGCATTACATCTCCACCTCTGTCCCCATCCCCATGTACCCCGCTAAACCACATCCAAACTCCCCCCCCCCCCCCCTTCATCCCCTCATCACAACTACACAAACCCTCACAATCCACCCACCACACATATTCCATTTAATCTCCCAAGCTATACAATGCTACAAAATCCTCACTAAACTTGACTTGACAGCTTTGTGAAGTATAGTATGCATATGCGTTCTTAGGAGTTAGGCAGGATTGAATGTAGAGAGAGAGAGAGAGGGTAGGCCATTAAAGACGGTCAAATCCTAACGTATTGCTATTATTTTATTTTTTAACCTTAATAGGGAGAAATATGCTGGCGCGACTTGTGATGATACTATTTCGTGTGGGGGATTTTCTTTAGAAAGGGGGTTAGGGGTGTAGCTTTTGATGCTGGGTTAGGTATGGTGTGTAGTATCCTTGTGTACCACAATAGAGGGGATAGTTATGGCTGTTGTGAAGAGATATTTGCATTACATTACGTTGTTTTATGTTCCTTGTCAAGTGGGATTGTTCGGGTGTAGGCAGTTTCAATTAAAGGGGTAGGTTGTTGGAGTGATGGGCACGATGAAGGGGTGGTTGTGATGATGAGAGATTGATGTAGTATGGACTAGTACAGCACTAGATGCATAAGGGCGTGAGAGGGAGATGTATTGATAAGCGGTACGCGTTGCAGTTGAAGTACTATATTTAGTTGAAAATTTGGAAGAAACGAAGACCATGAATCACTGACTACCCCAAAACATTGTATTCAATCGATATGATAAACCCTAACCACAATTCCCCCCACTTCCCACCAAACCCTCCCACAACCCAAGTCAAATCTCCACAAACTCCCCCTTAAGCACCGCATCCTCCTTCACCCTCTCCAAATACCCCTCCACCCTCTCCGCCAAAGTCTCCACATCAAACCCAAAATACCGATACGCCGCCACCCCCGGCAAACTACGCCCAAACCCCTTCATACACGCCGCAGCATCCGCATACCGCTCCCAGCCATTCGGCGCAAACGCCTCGATAACCACAGCCGGGATCCCGCGATGCCGCTGCAGCGTCTCGCGCTGGTACTGCCTGGGCTGAGCCTCGAACAGGCGCTGGCAGGGGAAACTGACGATCCGCGCGATGATATTTTTCGAGGCGAGCTTTTTGGCGACGCTGACGGCAAGGTGAAATTCTGCACCTGTGCCGATGAGGGTCAGGTCTGCGGCGGGTGCGTCTTGGAAGATGTAGGCGCCGCGGGCGACGGCGTGGCGGCTCGTGTGCTGGAGTTGGGGCAGCGGGTGCCGCGAGAGGGAGAGGATGGTTGGCGTGTTTGCGGCCGAAATGGCGATTTCCCATGCCCCGGCTGTTTCTTCGCTGTCGGCCGGGCGGATGTATAGGAGGTTTGGCATGGCGCGGTAGAGGCTTGCTAGCTCGATGGGTTGGTGGGTGGGACCGTCTTCGCCAGTGCCGATGGAGTCGTGGGTCGGTTTTGGATGTTAGTATTCGATGCTGATACATGGGATGGTGGTTCATGCGGCGGTGCTGGACTTACTGCGACGTGGATTACTTGGAGGTGCTGTAGGGCTCCCATTCGCACGGCTGGCGCGGCGTACAGGTAGAACATGAAGAAGGAAGATGTCACAGGGATGATAGTGTTGGGCGCGTATGCGGCAAGGCCGTTCGATATAGCAGCCATGGCATGTTCACGCACACCGTAGTGTATGTAACGACCGCTGTAGTTGCCGTTGATGCCGCACGTTGTCTTGAGATCTGGCTGAATCTTGTGAGTCTACGGCCTCGAAGTCTTGTGTAAGGATGCCCACATGTTGAAAGTCCACTTTGCCTGTCCACGTCATATTAACTGATGGCGACAAATCCGCAGTGCCAACCATGAAGTTGTTAATATTCTCAGCGATCGGATTAAACACCAATCCTGATGATTTCCTCGACGCTGTCTCCGTCTCGGGAAAAGAGGCGGGGATCAAATCTTTCCAATTGTCTGGTAGACGACCTTCCATCCTGCGCTTGAAGTCTGCACTTTCCTCTGGATACTTTGCCGCATACTCCTCTACTTTCTCTTCCCACGACCGCACAAGCTCCTGGCCTTTCTCCGGGAGGTTGGCAAAGAAACTGCGCACCTGTTCGCTTATGACAAAATGCCGCTCTGGATCGAATCCGTACATTTTCTTCATGTTTGCCACATCAGCAGCTCCAAATGCCGCGCCATGGGCAACAGCATTGCCTGCAACAGCGCTTCCAAGTCCGATGACCGTACGCACATTGATGAACGTTGGCTTGTCAACTGACTCCCGCGCACCATTGAGCGCTCGCACAAGCCCCTGGACGTCAAAGCACCCGTCTTCAATGTCAACAACGTTCCAGCCGCAAGCTTTCATCTTGGCATTCACATCCTCGGTGTTAGTCAGATCGACACTGCCGTCGCAAGTGACTTGGTTGTTATCGTAGATGATACAAAGATTGTTCAACTTCCAGTGACCAGCCAGCGATATGGCCTCTAGCGCGACGCCTTCTTGCAAGCACGCATCTCCAACCATGCACCAGGTGTGATTCGACACAATATCAAACCCTGGCTTGTTATATGTGGCCTGCAGATTTTTTGTCGCCATAGCGAGCCCAACTGCGCTCGCGACGCCTTGTCCCAGCGGCCCAGTCGTGACTTCGATGCCCTCATGCTCGATCTCGGGATGGCCTGGACACAGCGTGTCTACACGGTCTGAATGATACGACTTTAGTTGGTCGAGCGTCATATCCTTGTAGCCTGTGAGGTGTAGGAAGGTGTACTGGAACAAGCAGGTGTGGCCATTTGACAAGACGAATCGATCTCGATTGAAGTAAGCTGGTGTGTGTGGCGCGTACCGCATTACATGTTTCCAGAGGGCGACGCCAATTGCTGCCATTCCGATTGCACCTCTGTCATGTGGTTTCAGCGACCATTTCATGGACGTGGGTATGGCAGACGCGCTTACCCCGGGTGGCCACCGTTGAACTGCTGACATAGATCTGCTATCAAGACGCGGAACGTCTGCAAAACATGTTCCTCTTCTTTCGACAACTTCTTCACCGGCGAGCTGTTCATTTCCTCTTGTTCATTTTGCAAGCCACTTACAGCGCCTTCGCCATACTCCGTTGACCCATTGGTCCGATCTGTGTCATTCAAAGCAGACATTATTGCGTGTCTATTATAATAAGAAAGATCAACGACAAAGCGAGAAATAGAGGGAAAGAGCAATCTTAAAACCTACAGACATCCAAGCTCTTTGCGCCTCGAAGAGGAGTACCATACCAAGTACAAATCGGGCGAATTCAGTGGGCTTTCCAAATCGGGTAATCCGACATACCTAGCTGCACCGGCATCCCAATCACACATACCCCGAGCCCCCAAGCCCCGCTGCCTTCCCCGCCATTTGCTCCATTAACCTATTGTCATATTGGCTAATACGGTGCATTCGGAAGTATGTACCCTAGTGACTTAGAAATTATCATCGGACATAGGGCAATAGTCTTTACAAGAATGTCAAACTCTAAGAGGACTATTTGAGTTACTATCATCATCGTGATTTAATATGGTCTTGAGAAACAGCTTTGTAATTACGCATAATTATACTCACCAGTAGGGCAAACTTTCCACATGAATAACTACCTCAGAACAAACCGCTAGCTGGTTGTTGCTGCTCGTTCCAGCCACCAGCACCATCGAAGCTGCCCCTGTGAAAAAGGTCGCCATAGAATCTACCATTGCAGAGGTAATCACCGCATGTCCCTTTGCTAGAAAAGAATGATAAAATGAGAATCATGGCTCAGCAGTAGGACCGTTGCCGCAATATCAACATTAGGTGTTGAGGGAGAGTTGGTATCGAGATATTGCTTTTCTATAGCTAATCACTATTCCAACGAACTAGAAACCAGGAATGAGCGCTGGGAGATGGAGATTACGAAATTTGCTTCGCCTGTTTCCAAAGCAGATCTTATGCGCTGTAATCGTTGCTTTCGTCGTTAGTAACGATTTACAATAGCACAACCTCTTCAATAGAAGAAAGGACCGCCAAACAAGCAGTAGTATCCTAGCAAAAAGGACAGTCTCATATTTATAGTATGTGTAAGTTATGAGCCTAGAGAAGAGGTAAAAAAGACATTAAGATTAGATGTAAAGGCCACACGTTGCTAGCGCCTGCCACTCGTCAGTAACAAACAGCAAGGATGTATTCACTGTCACTTCAGACCACTCTATTGCTTAGATCCCGTGAATAACGCGTTGTGAGTGAGTATAGGAAGACTATGAGTGACTGCGACAGGACATGGTTTCACAGTGAATGTGAGATACTCACATGCTGTTCAACATGCTATGTCTACTACAAGCACCCCACACCCACAATCTCCCGTGCACCAGCCCACCCCGACCTCAAAGCTACAACTTAACCTCATTATGGACGAACGCCTCATCGACCCGCTTCTACTGTTTGCCCAGTCAGGCCAGTACTGCGAGCAGGACACATCAGTCTGCCTGTCCTGGCTCCAAGACCAATATCTCCAGCACCACCTTGCTCTTTCCAAGGCTCTGCGCATGCAGAATGCCGGACATGCAGTTAGAAAACCCAATGAAATGTGGCACACATCTCAGGCCTGATGGGCGTATAGCGTTGACATGATGCAGTTTATGCCGCCGCCGCCGCACTCACTGCGCTCGCAAGGGGCGGCGGCGGTATATCAGTACCAGCCTCTACGAAGAGGAACATCCTACTCTTTCCTGTATTTTGGCGGTCAAACCTACCATCCCAGTTGGTATAGTAGCACTACACAAATGCCAGGTTATATTGCTCATCCCAATGAACGGGAGCAGGAGCATGGTACGTTTTTAAGCTTGTCCACTCGTCAGTATCAACAACAGTAACGACAGCAGCAGCAGCAGCAGCAACAACAGCAACTACAACAGCAGCAGTGCTACCCCCACCACCAAGATCCGCAACAGCAGCACCAACATCAGCAACAGTACTACCCCCACCATCAACAACAACAGCAGTAGTAATAACCCCCACCAACAGCAACATCCGCAGTAACATCCGCAGCAATAGTAGCAGCAATACCACCCTTTCGCCACCATCACCATCACCACCGCCCACCCCAAAATCGCCCCCTCGTTCCCAGATCCGCAATCAGACAATGCAGCGTGGGGGCGTGCTGAGACGAGAGAGAGTGTAGAGGGATGGTGATGGGGATAGCGGCTGCGAGTGAGATTTTGCGGGCTGGGGGAAGATGAGATGGGATTTTGATTTCTTGGGGTTAGGGGGAATGAGATTTTGGGGGTGATCGCATGTGAGATGGGGGGCGTAAGGAGGTATGAGGAGGTGTGAGGGGAGGGTAGGGGCTGGGGGTAGTGCAATGGTTGATTGATTGATTGATTGATTGATTGATTGATTGAATAAATGGAGTGGCGTGGATTTGCAATTTTGGAGGTGTATGATTGAGAGTGAGATCTGGTACAACTGATGAGGAATGCACAGGATGTGAATTCGGACAAGGGGAATGGATGATTAAGCGGCTGGATTAATTCCAATTATAAAAATTAGATTTCCTTCACCATACCATTAAGTTCCAATCTAATATCCCAATCACCCCCAAACCACCAGTATGAGCCATCTCACACCATGCACCATCTCGCCAGACCCCCCAGACCCTATACCCCACCCTCACCTCGCATACTCCCTAACCTCCGGCTCAAACCTCAACCTCTCCCCCGCCGTCAACAGCCTCGCCGCCGCCACCGGAATCAACCCCGCCGTCGCAACCACATCATCAAACCCCAATTCCCTCGCCGTAAACTCCGCACACGCATGGATAATGTTGATGCGGGTGAGATCCGCAGGTCCCCCATGCGTCAGCACATCGACGACCAAGGCATGCGTGAGCGGATGAAACAGGGCGCCGGCGTGGCCGTAGAAGACTGCGCCGCGGAGCCCCGCGCACACGGTTTGCAGCTCAATGTTTGCGACGCCGACGCCGCGGGTGTCGAGCAGGATGGCGCTGGCCGCGGGGCCTTGTTGCGGCTGGACGACTTCGTCGAGGAAGTTTGTGTAGAATGTTGTGGTGGGGACGTAGGCCGAGGAGCCGTTGTTGCGGCGCAGGGCGGCGATGAATTGGGATGTGGCTTGTTGTTGGAGGACGGAGGGAGGGCACAGCGGGATGATACTGGGGTGGTCAGAGTGGAAGCCGAGGCAGAGGGCGTTTGCGAGCGTGGTGCCTTTGAAGTCGGGGCTGATGGCGAGGAAGTTGCGCACGAGGCTACGGGTGCTGGGCCAGTATTTGAGAACCCATTGCGTGTCGAGGCCGCCCTGGGACCAGGTGATAATGCTGAGGTTGCGGGACCGCGTCACGGATGAGAGGTATTGGATGGCATAGGCAATGTACTCGCTGTTTATTTGGGCGTCGCCGAGCAGGGCGTCAGGGATGTTGAGCCAGACGGGGTCGGCGTAGTCTTTGCCTGTCAGGAGTTTGCGCAGGTTGGGGCCAAAATTAGACCCGCCGTAGGATCCGGTGCCGGGGATGAAGAGAACAGGGGGTTTCACGCCGAATGTGAAGCCTGTGGGGATGTAGATGGCTTTGCGGAGAGCGGCCTCGGAGAGTGTGTATGGAGCATCGGCGGGATCTTTCTTGGGGTAGATGGAAGTCAGTGGAGGGGGGTTATCACTTTGGTCGCTGTCTTCGCCAACATGAAGACCGCTGGTGAGAGCAACTTTAAATGTGTTGTTACGAACGATGCCGTTGGCAACTTGCGAAGCGACAGCAGCGTAAAAGTCGGTCCGGGTTCCGTGTGAGGCCCATACTGCAGATTGATTTTCCATGATCTCTTGAATATCTCTAGGTCGGGTTCTTCGTCTGAGGTTAAATAGGGCATAGCGGACTGCGTCACGGCTGCCCGCTGCGACAGCAGCATTAATGGCCTCGACGGCATCATTGAAGAGGTCCCTGAGGATTTCACCAAGGCTTTGTCGCTCTTGTAGGCGTGATGTAACTTGAGGCACGACGAGTTGCGGAAGTGGCGCTGGTGCTGGGGCAGGAGCAGCAAATGACAACGGCAGCAAGCAAAGTAAGGCCAGCAACTTGATTTTGGTCCGCATCTTGGAGTGTGTCGTGTGCTAGAAGTATAGTTAGAACAAAGGTACCTCTTCTTAACTCATACAGGGTGGATCCCCAAGCCCACGAGCCGGCCTCCTTTTTTTCTAGCTTGGCTATTCAATACCCGTGATGCGAACTCAGATCAAAGAAACAGCTTGAGCACCAGGCTTTAGCAGTGATCTAAATACGATGGCGCTGCAGATCTGACGACAAGCGTGCAGATGGTCCTCATCGATTGCGGCTGGAAGAGGCCAAGCACGCAATGAAATCCGAGACATAGTGCGCAGCTAAGGGGAGTCAATAAAGATGTTTCGTCAAGGAAGAGAAAATGCCGTACTTACATATCATACTAACGAAAAGCAGGCATCGCAGTAGCGAAGCTGCGTCGGCACTAATGCATGAATCAATCGAATGCCGAAGACTAGCATACCATCGAACCTCGTCTGCAATTATTATTTCAGAGAAATACGCATCTAGTTGCAGTCCTCAGCATGCGAAAGCAATTCGAATACGTTTTTCATGAATAAAATGTGGCTATCAAAGACCGCGAAAAGGCAAACTATTGTCATTCAGCAACAGACGCCTCAAACCACCAATTCAAACTTACAAACCAGTGAATGCAACTAGAGCAGCACAAAGACCCAACTACACCGAATACACTTTGCCATACTCCTCCTTCTGACTCGTCGCAGGCTTCCACTCAAAGTGATGCTTTCCTTCCATTGGCTTCTTTACCCGGGGCTCGGCCTCACCCTTCTTATCAAACATGTGACTACCAAAGTAATCCAATTCAGCTTCGTAAAACGCAGTTGGTAAATCAGTGCCCGTGGAGATTTTGAAATACTCGAGCGTGGCGCCCATGGCCGGCACAACTTGATTTGTCTCGGCTGCTTTGACGACAACACGGCGGAGCGCTGGGAAGCAACTTCGTACATCGCTTGCAACACGAGGCGAGAAGTTGAGGTTCAGGTCTGGGGACGTGGGATTGGATTGTAGGATTGGTGCGAGGATCTCGTCGGAGATGTAGTCGGCTTGAATGATGCAGCCCGCACGCCAGATTTGCCACACCTGGGAGTAGTCGATGTCCCATTTGTGGGCTTCGTCGGCTTTGGCAATGATGTTCATGCCTTGAATATAGCTGGCCAGACAGGTGGCGTACGTGGCTTTGCGCAGATCTTCGATGAAGGCCTTCTTGTCTGGGATGTCGAGCTCGGTCGGTGGGAAGCCCCCATTGTAGACTTTGTTTGCCTTTTCGCGGTCCCCGCGGTAGGCTGATGCAAGACGCAGGGCATGGGAAGTGTTGAGCGTAAATGCTGGGACGTGTAGTTCGATGGCTTCAGTGTTGGACCATATGCCAGTTCCTTCCTCGCCGGTGACGTCCTGAACGACTTTGTCAAGGACCTCGGAGATTACAAGAGGATGATGGTCTCTGCCTTGGCCTGCTACCGAAGTGGTGTCTTCCTGGCTGTCATTGGCAGTCTCGCGTTTGTGTGAGAGGTCTGCGCCAATGGATACAAGAAATGTGCCTTTCTGTAAAGAGCGTGTCAGATGTGATGATGCTAGTAAACAAAATGTCCAAAACTGACCAGTTGGCCTTGGGAATTCCAGTCTCTGAAAACGTTTCCTATCTGCTCATAGCCCATTCCCATCTTTCGCATAATACCCCACGCCTCGCAGATGGCACTCATCATACCATGCTCAATGCCATTATGCACCATCTTGACATAGTGCCCTGCTCCACCTTTACCAATGGTTCCAACACAGGGCTTCCCGTTCTTGTCCTTTGCTGCGACATGTTCTAGCAATGGCAGGACATCGTTGAGTGCAGACTGGTCTCCGCCTGGGCACATGGACGGTCCAGCTCTTGCGGCTTGATAGCCTCCACTGACACCGCAGCCAATGTAGCGGATGCCTACGGTTTTGGCCGTCTCTTGTCGTCGCTCCGTGTTGGCATAGTGTTCGTTGCCACAGTCTAGAATGATGTCGTTGGGAGCAAGATGGGGTGTCAGTCCCTCGAGAACCTTGTCGCCAACACTGCCATGGGGAAGAGAGAAGACGAGCAGGCGTGGTGATGACAAGGATTTGCAGAGTGAGTCGTAGTCTTGACGTTGTTAATGCGAGAGGCCATGTATCAGAAGAAAGTTAGTCGCACCATTATACTTTTTGAGTCTGCCCTTGTATCCAGCCTTTTCGGCCTTTGCGATTACTTGATCCATGGCTTGTTCAGAGGGATCAGAAAGCGAGACGTGGAGGCCATCTTCTGCAAAGAGGAGTGCCATGCCGCCGCCCATGCTTCCGCAGCCAATCATGGCGATCTTTTCTGCTCAGCACTGGAAAGAGATTGAGAGTCGATTGACTGAACATACTGTGCTAAATGTGGCCATGGTGCTAGATCACACAGTGGGCCAAGTCACGACGTGAACGAAACGAGATCAGTAGAGAAGAGGCGAGAATGGCAAGGTACAAGTATAGGAATGAAGAGAAGGGGGTCAGAGAACCGTCGACTTGGTAGAAGACTTTGTGGACAAAGTCGGCCATGACTGTGGAAAATGTCATATGCAACGACATTTGATGATGACAATAATGAACGAAAGAGTGACGTCGGTGGGGAAGACTGATTTGGTCGCAGAGCAGAGCCCTTTGACTTATAGACGTCGCACGAGTGATGAAATGGCAGAGCAGCCCTGAGAGGGCCATAGAGATCTAATGGGGCCATGACGGCGGTGGGGTCTGACTGTGCTGGTGTGGTGGGCGTTGTAGTGGACATGGCCATGTTGGAGTTGGGAGGGCCGTGCGAGAGGCTTGGCACCTCTTGCTGCAACTTTTGGCGACGACTTACACTACAACACTACACCAGTATAACGCGTCGTCTACCCCACCCCAGCTCCAACACCACCCACACGCCCCCCTCCCTCACCCCAATCGCAGCCATGGCCGACGCTGAAATGGACGTTGACCAGCCCGAACACCAGCCCGCCTCGCCCAACGCCAAGGACAGCGACGCGCGCACCGCCGCTGGCGCAACCGCGGTCCGCTCCATCGAGGGCTGGATCGTCATCGTCACCAACGTGCACGAAGAGGCGACCGAAGAGGACATCCAGGACCTGTTTGGCGAGACTGTCACCATCAAGAACCTGCACATGAACCTGGACCGGCGCACGGGTTATGTCAAGGTGTGTATCCCACGCATGACAAAGACGACCGTTCAGGCAGCCGAGCACCGAAGCTGACAGAGAGACCAGGGCTACGCGCTCATCGAGTTCCCGACCATGGAAGAGGCCATCGAGGCCATCAAGACGGCAAACGGCGAGGAGCTGTATGAGCAGAAAGTCACCGTCGACTTTGCCTTTGTGCGCCCGCCGCCTGCCAGCAAGAGCCGCGCCCGCGACCATGACCGGCGACAGAGCGGCCGAGGCGCGGGGCGGGCCAGGAGCAGGAGTCCTGGACGCGACGAGGAGGACATGGAAGACTAAGCGGCCATGCGCATCCAAGACAGTGTCTTGCCTTGCACGCCATGAATATGATGCTACACCATCAGCCCCATCCAAGAAACTGCAATGCCACATTTACCGGCCTGTTCTTCCCCCAAGCCAGGCCGGGCTTACACATGACCGCTGTAAGTAGAATGCGGCTCATGCAGTCAGCAGTACGGCACATCTGACATAACTGCAGCTCACTGCGTGCACACATGCATCTGACGTGGACCAGGTCTGACTACGGCTAACACCAGGAACAGATTCCAGCTCTCGTTCATTGCTGGGCATCGCATACATTTCTGGTAGCATGGCTGAAGGTACATGGCATGGCGACCGAGAGCTTGGTCGTAAAGACCAGCGTTAGATTGAGGGCCATGGCATAGACTGCAGCTCAAAGCACTGTTTCCATCTGTCATTGCGCGTTTGGAAGCAAGCTGAAATATCCGTTAGATGCATCTCGGTTGACAGGCATGTCTCACGTCAGATACATCAGCAATAGCCAGATTTGTTGTGCAAGAAACTGGTTCTTACTAGCTATCCACCATTGACCATGGACTATTGATAAGCCAATTCTAACTCAGCGTTGCGCACGCTGCTACATTCGTAATAAGCGACAAACGACATCTACAGCTCAACATGGCTCTTTTGATCATGGAAATCTGCAAGCTGTTAGCACCGTCTCATTCACGATCCTTCACACAACATACCCTGCACCCAGTCCACCACAAAGTTCTTGACAAACTGCTGTGCATACACGACCTGCGGCGGCGGCAACTCCGGCGTCGTCTCATTCTCAAAGATGCCATTTTCCTCCCAGTGATGCACCCCATGACTAATCATATGCCACGGGTGCTCCGTCGAGCTATTGCGAGACTCGGGGTACCACAGCGGCGTCGCCGGCCTCCACGGATCGGCATTCCCTCCAATATGCGCAAGTCGCTCGTAGTCGATGCTGTAGTTGCCGTACTTGTTCACGCGTGCAATGTCCGGCGGCGTGGTGATGTTGAACTGCGCGCGGCAGAAGAAGGTCAGGTAGTCTAGGTCGAGGGTTCGCGAGATCAGCGGCTTGATGTCCTGGGGTGTGTTGCCCGTTTGAATGTAGCCCCATTCTGTGCAGACTTGGTAGGGCCAGCTGGTTGCGCCGTAGTCTTCTAGCGCCGTATAGGACTGCAGCGCCGTGGCGTTGAGCGTCGTAAAGTACGAGTCCTGTGTGCGATTCGTGGCCCGCTGTACGGCTAGGGCTGTGCGATTGAGCCAGTCGATGGCATTGAGTGTGATGTTCTGCACCAGAGTGTTGTCTGGGTATCCAGCCTTCTGGACGAGCGCAGCAACAGCTGGACGGAGATTCTCCGCGACAGGCTCCTCAGCCGTGATATTCTTGCAGTAATTGAAGAAAGACGGCGAGTTCTCCTCTGGATCCCAATTCGTGCCCTGCAGCCCATACACGCCCGTAATCTGACCCGCAAAGTCTCGATGATCCGTCACATTCGGCATGCCAAACACCTCCTTCAGCGCCTGCACCTGCGCCGTGTCGTTCTGCCGTAGCAAAATCCCGTCCACCACATCAATCAGCAACTGCGTATTCTTGATGCAATCCGGCGGCCCAAACAACCGCGCCGGCTCAAAATACTCCCAGTAGTCGTAAATCGCAACAGTGACGCCCGACGACGAAATCCCGCCCCAAAACGTCTCGGGATACACGACTCGCGCAAACGCTGCCTGAGCCCCCGCATACGATCCGCCATATACAATCCACGGCGTCTCTGGGGCCGTCAAATCCGCGTCCATGCCGTCGAATTTCACGTTGCGCGCAAAATAGTCGATTTCAGCAAGCGACTGCTCCGTGCTCAGGAAGCGCATGTTCTTGGTAGTGAGATCCGGAACCGGGAAACTCTGTCCATAGTAGCGATGTTCCAAGATGACACCGAGACCACCAGTCGCTTTGATAACTTGGTGCACGATGCCCTTTTGGAGAAATGGCAGACGGCCCTCTCCATTTGTTTCGCCGCCGAGAAGCACGAAGACGGGGCCGCCGGGCTGGTAGTATGTCGCGTCGAACCAGTAGCGTAGGTCAAAAGTCCCGTTTTCGTGCGGCTCGTAGCGCGGCTCGTTGGGGAAGAAGTCGATGGGGACGGAGAGGTTGTGTGAGGGGTAGAGCAGGGTGAGATCGAAATCATCGGCGGCGGCGGCGGCGCGCTTGGAGAGGTGGTGTTTTGAGCGTGTGGCAGCGATCTTGTGGGCTTTTTATCAGTGTCTCTTTCTCTCTCTCTCTCTCTCGCGGTGTTTGTGAAATAGGTAAATCGGAAAATCATCAACTTCTGTAGGTAAATGTTTAAAAAAAAACTCACCGCATTTTCCCTCTCCACCTCCGTCCGCGGAACGCGCAACCCAGCTCCCTCAACCGCACACAGCAACACCCCCGCAACAACAAGTGAAAAGCGCATTATTCTTTTACCGTCTCAAAACAGCGTAACACACAACACACACACTGGGAAAGCGGGAGAACACTCAACACCTACACTATATACCCCGTTCCTTCCTCCCCACAATAATCTCAATCCAACTCTAATCACCAATGACGACAACACACACATCACCTCACCACCTCACCTTAGTTACAACTCCGCCCCGCTCGTTTGCCTAGAACCACGCCAAACCCCCTCTCCCATCACACACGATTCCGGAAGGTGGCTAGGCGAACCGCAGGCCTAATTGACGTACCGTGCGTGCGTACCTATACCTAGGCTAGGTATACAACATGCGAGCAACATACAATACCATGCCTAATACAGAAGGAGCGCGGTGGGATCGGCAACTCTATACTCGTGATCGATAAGTACTTACTTTGACGATTGATAGATGCGCAGCGCATCTGGTCTGGGTTGCAAACGCTCGCTTTCAGCGCCATGGTGGGTGTTGGCTGCGGACGGGGAGGGGGCATGATATGCTGGCTTTTGAGGCCGGGTGGTGGTGTTGCTTGCGGGTGGTTGTTGTGCGGTGTGACGTAGGGTAGCGTAGGTGAGGTGTGGGGTAACCAGCGTGGGGTGGGATGGGATGGAGGCTAGGCTAGGCGTGTTGGGATGACTGCGTTGGGCTAGTGCGTTGGTTGGTAGGTAACGCATGGCATGGTATGGTATTCTACATGCTGTCGCTGTCGTGTGCATACTTAATTTTTAGGAGTACGTGGTGTGTGAGCGCATAGAATAGAGAAGGGTTAAAAGTCGTTAATTTATTGTTGGACGTAGAGAAGAAAGAAAGAGATGGCATAGTAATAGGGAGATTCTACACCGCGCTGCTAGGCATGCTAATCGTCTGCGCATGCTCTTTTCACTGTGTTACCCACCTTTGTAGCTATAGTGTTAGCTGTGGTCATGGTAAGAGATAGATAGTGTAGTTTGCTGTTCACGCTTGGCACGTCGATTATGCAAGACTATTATTCGTTTTATTGATGGAGAAAACGACCTCTCGTGACGGTGGTATTTAGTTTGAAGTAGTCCGTTGGATTCTTCCCTAGATCAAGAGTGATGTGTGATGACGTAGCGGCAACGTAGGTGCCGTAGTTTTCGATTGCACAGCAAGTTGGAGTGGGGAAGATGGCGATGACTGCGTAGAAATGGTGGATTGAATGTGGTACGTCGTATTCGTCTTGTGGAAAAGCAGTGGTATTTTTAGCCAGAATAAAATTCCTAGATTGTAGTCTTAAAAAGTGGGTCGTGGATGAATGTGTTTTCTAAGGTCAGTCGGCCTTGGCTCGCTTTGGCTTCCTACGCGTGTGTCTAAAGGCGGCATCGGCATTTCTGTAAGAAATACATCGTAGAGTGCATGTTTCGGAATGTAACATAATACTTATTGGAGCGAACGATGTGAGAGCATGCTCCAATACGAACACGTTTCCCAGAATCACCTCCCAGCCATTATTTTCGACACGAAGCACCCTAGCACCAGCACAAGCTTCCAGCACAAGCTTCCAGCACAAGCTTCCAGCATGTTAACAATGCAAAAGGAACAAAGCTCAGCCATAGATGTTAACATCGCCAACGGCGGCAATTTTGCTCTGATGATTGGCTTAGAGGAAAGAAGTTTCCAGGTAGTATCTTCTTCGCTCTTAAATGGCTCTCTAGTCTTCCGCACTATTTTTTGTCCGCACTTCCGCGAGGGTCACAATCTGAGCGATGTTAGTAAGGTTTCTAAACGAGGGTATCGCAGACGCGATGGAGATCATATACGGCATTATCCATGTCCTCCGTGTGCTACAAGAACCCGGAAGATATGGAAGACCTACACTAGTCAAGGGTAGTATTAGTCAAAAAGAAAGACTTGAGAGTTAATAGAGGACCGAGCTTAGTCTCGATAGCAGTATGGACGGTGCAGCGGGAATCGAATGCGGGACGACTATGGACAAGTGTGCAGGCGAAAGAGCGTGGCGCAATACGGCTAACTTGGAGAAATCTCCATTGGTGAATGCGACACAGGAAATAGCCGTCGGAGTTATGCTTTCAACCTTGCGGAAGATAGGGGTGGATGTGTCCACTTTTTTCGCACATCTTGTGATCCTTTATGCGATTGTAACGCGGACATTCCTTGCCCACCGGCAAGTATATGGGAGGTCATGTCAATAAGTCGCGCTTCAAAATGGAAGTTCCTATTTGTTTCCGATCTACGCCTTCAAATTCTCTAATTTGATATATACGGAACTTGTCAACACTAACGATTTTGCCCGGAGTGAGGCTGCTTCATAGACTATCTCTCAGCAGTTTATCAAGGAGAGTCAAAATCCTGCGCCCATGTGACTGTCTGCTTGATTTTCCCGTCTAGTATGCCGATCTCGTCATTCACCTCGGTTGCGATGATGTTTGGAGCGATAATCATGTCTTGGTTTATTGTGCACCCGGGGCTAGATAGTTTTGTAGATGTTCCATTGACTTCGGTAGGAACAAGATCAGAAGGGCTCAGGCTCCTTCGATAGCGGCAGTGATTCCTTCGTCTCGCATCACTGCTTGAAGGACGGTATGCGCGAATTTGTCGACCACGCGGATCCGAAGCAAGGCCCATGCACCAGGAACATTGTGGAATGAGCGGTCGCAAAGTTGCAATGTTACCAGCGACGAGGCCAATACCAACTTCCACTGTGCTCCAGATTCCTATGTCGACGGTGGCGTCTAGGGATGATTGTCAGTAAAGCACAGTCCTAGACTGCACCAAATACTACGTACGGAGGAAGTCAGGCCCATTCACTAGTGTGTGAAGGTACTTCATACGGACAATCGTAGCCGTGTTTCCGCTGCCCAAAGGTTAGTCAGTGACTCCATGTTCAGAGGGAGGGGGGGATCGCTCACATTGCAGCAAAGGCAAGAATGCCAGCCACTATCAGCTTGGTCTTCATCTTCATCTTAAGGCCCCAGACGATAGAAATTGGTAGTAATCCAAAAGCCCAATCTGTCGCTGTGTTACAAGCAGAAAGCGCGTAGGTAACCCCCAATGTTGGGTCTTTTGGCAAACATTTACTCGAAGCAGGGTGGATGTTCCAAAAGTCGGAAACTTGTCTGGTTAGCAAGCTAGGCAATACAGAAGAGCTGAGAAACATACTGGGAAGACACTGGAACACAACCAGGAAGGAACACGCAATGCTGAAGATGAAAGTACCAACCATAAGTGCCTTTATAGTGGCAATGTGCCAGCGTTGGATTGAAACCCGAAGCAAGAAGAAACCGATAGCGAACTTAAGGACACAAATGGCCAGCACGTAAATAAGTTCCCCAATGTACCATGTCTTCATCTAGTTTCAGGAATTAAATCGTGTAATGGGGGAGGGAACATACCAGAAGAAGGGTTCTTACGTCATCGTCCGTAATGCCCCGTCGGTTTACCCTCATTTCAAATAGTGCACCAAAAATCATAATTGAAAGATAGATCGTGAACAAAATCTGGAATATCTTATTAGAGTGGCGTAAACTAGCCCTCAGCCCCACACAACTCACAAGCGTAACAACCATACATGTATCATCACGTCCCCATGATTTCATCAAAACACCACGCGCGTATATTCGTAAACCCATTGTCAAATAGGCTAAGGCGAAGAAGAGAATAGACACGGCCAAATTCTCATCACTACGAGTGTCGTGCATAGTTGAGCACCGAACCTCCTTTGCGGGGCGAAGTTCACTGATTGATGATGAACTAGGACTGCTTTGAAATATAGGCGTTGCAGATATCGAAGAAGCTGTTGTCGAGATTCGATCCTATGTTTAAGGATTGGAAACTTTCAGGCCTATCTTGGTGATCAAAAAGCTCTAAACATGATCACAGATTTATATCTCTGGGAGAAACTAGATGGTAGTTCTTCAGCCCGCTATTACGGAACCCGAACGATGTCAGCGTCTGTGGGGCGATGCCACGGGGTCCAAAAGCCGATAACTAGCAGTCTGCTAGGGTTGTTTTCTGGCAATCAGGTCATGCTGGTGCTTTAACACAATCGATTAATTCAAAGAAGTATGATTTCTGCAGTTATTGGGCTCGCTGCCTAGTTCCTCTCTGGCGATGGAGTCTGTCGTGCTGTCATATCATCTAAGTGACCATGGCGCTGACGTTGGATATTATCAGCACCATTCCTACTGGCCATAACACAACTGTACTACCTTTGTCCATGTCAAAATACCCTGTTTCAATGATCGGACAAGATAGTACATGATAGGGCATAGATAAGCGCGTTTAGAAACCGATAGGTTGAAACCCGGTGTAGTGCAACATTGGGTGAAGAACGACAGAAATGCGAGCAGATGCTGTGCGCCTAGAGAAAACCTTCTGCATTGCAATTCCTGTAATGAAAATCTGTGCGTATATTAGTGCTAGTCGCAAGACTAGATAGGTAGTGCAGGTAGCGTTATCGAACAAGAAATAAACGGTAATTGGCTCTTTGATGAAAGTGGCCGTTGCACCACGTTCATGACTCTACCACGAATGATGAGATAAGCAAAGATCTAGAAGTTCTATCTCGGACGCCTCGTGGTAGTGAGACTTCTTGCCCAACCATGATATACGAGCTCACAAGAGCCAGATTTTGGTACATGCTACGTGATTAAGGGGTAAGAGGTAGCAGACTCATTCCATGCTTTAACTTCGCAGTGGTGGCCAGGCCTACTATAGGGCACGACAAAAAACTATGCTCCGTTTCCATATAGGCAAAAAATTATTCGTAAATTCGACGAAAAACATGACGTGTGATAATGCTATAGATAGGGAATGGACAGCCAATTATAGTTGGTCATTCGGCCAGGAACCTCGAATCCCAACTTAACCACTAGAGCCCTCCGGAATCGAGGAAATTGCGTATGAGGTGTTCAACCCGCTTTTGCGAGAGTGGAGCAATGCCGAATTCCCCTGGAAAATTACCATGGCTTGAGTTCCACATGTTATAGTTGGACAGCTGAGGCTTGTCGGCAAACGATGCGCGCTGGTCAACTTGTCGGTTTCACTTAGAAAGGCTAAATCGCGAGTGAACTATAAGAAAAGTACCTTTGAAAGCTTAAGTGTTCGTCGAGGGAGTTATACCAACCGAAACGCCATGGGCTAGAATGACCACATTATTAACGTTAGCAAGGGCTGTGCCGTGTACTGAATGGTTGATTCCCCTCAATTCCCATTAGATTCCTATCACCAATATAGTAGGTCCACACGATCTTCCGTCCAAGTTGCGCGATCGGTAGTATATCGTGTACAGGCATTACTGCTCTGATTTCACAAGGGTGTCATAAATGTCGACATATGACGTTACATGTCTGAGAATATCTGCAATCATGTCCCGCCATAACTACCAAAGCTGTGGTTTCATGTAGCACATAGACCATCAACAAGGATCATACCCCGCACTCCTTTGACCGGTGAGCATACACTGCGCTGCTATTTGATGTTCAATTCGATCTGCGAAAGCCTGCCCCTCTTAGGCATTCGAAGAAAGGGAAATTTAACTTACCGCGAACATTTCGTCATGTTGGACTATAATAATCACCAATTTCTTCCTCATGAATAGCCACAACAGCCTCATCTGCCTACACTCCTACACAGTCTTCAACATCAGATCATGGCCTTTTTTCGACTTCTCCTCGCAACGATCAGTCTTTCTCTTGCTTGTCCTGCTTCAGCAGGGCCAGTTGGCTACGGGGTATGTCAGGCAGGTTGTTCCGCAGTGGTCATGGCATGCTATTCTGCAGCCGGCTTCACCTGGGGCGCTACAGCTGGGGCATCTGCTCCTGCTACTATCGTTGCCTGCAATTCTGCTTTCGGTAGTTGCCAGGCTGCGTGTGCAGCCGTGCTTTTGGGCCCGACGCCATAGAAAGTACGACATCATGTCTGCGTTGTTCTTCATAGACTGACATTTTTCAGAAGCCCTGAGCTGTTTTCAATACCGAATGTTGACTCTTCAATGAATCGCATGCGGAATCAAGGTTAACGTATAGTAAGGGACGGACATGGGTTGTGACCTCTTTTTTGTCTAGTGATATTATCGGTATAGATTAAATGGCTACCATAGGTATCCCTGCAAAACGCTAGTATTGACGTTGAAGGATCCTTGCTGCGTGAATTGTGCGATAAAAACGAAGCTGAAGGCAGAACTGGAAACCAATTATGCTAGGGACTGTACTTCGAAACAGGCTTGCTACTTTATCTCAGATGCGGTACACTAATCTCAAAGATTGCTTTACACTTAGAAAGAGGACGGAATCATACCTTGTTAACATGTGTACGACGATTGGGTTAGGCGGAGTATCTGCAATAAACACGGAGGTGGGAGAGCTGATTATGGTAGTCGTTACTTAGCGGTATATGACTTAGCAATAGGCCCTGAATATCCAGGTCGCATGCCCCGCATTGCTGACGATCGGCGTGGAAGCCTATTCCACCACTTCCCTGACCAGAATACCCTGTTTCTTTTCCCTTCGTCGGTATTCCCTTTGCTATCTACACCAATATTACCTAAGGATGCCTTTCAGATCTTATTGGTCCCTCTAAGCTACGACTTGTAGATTGCCTCTATCTAGTCGTCGTCGAGTATTCTTAGGGCGAATCGTCGTCCAAAGCAGCCTTGTCTTGACGTAGTAATTATTAACTGTTATCGACTTGACGGCACCAAGAAGACGTTGTGTTGACACAATTAACCTTAGATCATAGCATTATCTAAGCCGGCCTCAAAGGATGGAGTGCACTGTTGGTTCGCCGCTGGAGACGCTGACATCTGACGGCAGAGCTTCACGGCTCGTCGAGCGATCCCTGCATATTTCCTCACTCTATTTGCTAAAGATGTGCCAAGACAGCCAAGACAGACAATCCGTAGTATCAATATACTAAATTTATTCTTTTTCTTTACTACTTATTCTTTACCCCCTTTTTCTACTTAAACTACGTAAGTAAAGCTACTGTAACGACGCAGGTAAGCAGGAGGATCCGAAAGGGTTCCGATACGGCTCAAGGCATACAGGAGTGCGCGCCTGTGTCGAAGGTTGAACGAATTGATTTCTACACCTATAGGTCTTGTACGAAAGGACAAGAAGAACTTGTCTATCTATCTAAGAGCATAAGGCTCCTTTTATATGCGGAGGCAGAGGGGTATTAGATCTAGATCGGAGCCTAGTCGGTGAGGACGTTGCTCTAGCTCTAATAGCTTAGGATGTAACGAACCTTCGTTACAATAACTGGTTATCCAAAGTATTATAGAAGCTTATATGTTAGTATATTTAAATAATTATTTAAGGAGTAAAAAGATACACTAATATACTATAGTAGAGCGTTTAATATATCTAAGGTATAGTGTATATATATTAGATCTAATACTTAAATATATAAAGAATAGAACTAGTTATATATATAATAATTAATAATTAATTATATTCCCTCTAAACGTAGCTTAGGAGGCTAGTTGTATTAAGTGTCGCGCTCGTCGCGCTAGCGCCTTCAAGGATAGCACTAGCGTGGTTGTGGTGCGCAACCCTGCCGCTGCTCAAGTGCCATATGGCGGCATGCCTCTCCTCAGCTTGGCCGTTTTCATAGACTTCATATCGGTCGAATACGCAGCGGATCCAGATGACTCGTTTATTGTGCCTGGAATGAATAATGCTTTGCGCGTATACAATGTCTGGCCGGACCGTGGGCCCCTGCCGCGCTAACGTATTTCCACCTCGACGGCCAGCCGAGATACAGCAGCGCATCGATCAAGCGAGCCAGCGTTGTGCTGCAAATACGCAGGGAAAACCCAGGGCGAACCAGGCACGGGTTCAGATGGAGTTGCAAGGGCAACAAGATGCCATTAACTTGATTGACGGTACTCGTAGGTACTATCGGTATTACTGATGACTTTGTCACTTTGTAGAGCTCGCGAGACTACGAATGAGCTCGTTCTGATCAGTTAAGCCAAAGTCAAAATCTACCCGAGAGGTACCTATACAGCGTGTCATGATTCCTCTATATCAGCGTAAGGTGCAGCGTACAGCCTCAAAGTGGGTTTTGGCTAGAACACAGATCAAAGGAAACGAGCTTCTTCGAAGTTTTCGCTGCTACGGATGTCACAGGTATCGATCTTCCCTTCCGAACCACTCGTAACATCACCGTACGACGAGTGAAGTCTAGCTCTTCGCCCAAGACGTCGTCTATCTCAACTGCACCCCCACCCAGGCCAGCTGCATTACCACGAGTAATGCACAGGTACCACTCGATGCCTCCCCAGCGTTTCGGCAATGACGAGCGGGTGTTTCCGAATGTACGTATGCCTATGAGCTCAACTACACGCACATCAACGCTGCCTACCACACACATCGATCATGTCAAGCTGTCACAGCAAAGCCGGAGGCAAAACGTATCCGGCGCAGCTCAGCAACAACATCAAATCGACGTTAGGAAAGCACGTTCAGATTCGCTTGCTGCTCTCACAGCCGTGTATCCAGAGCCGCACAGCCTTCACCACACCTCGCCTCCGTATCTCGCCAAACCATACCATGCGGCTATGTCTTCGCGGCAAAACCATCCCGCTTCCATGCAGCATCGTCCAAAGTCGACCACTCACCACAGACCTCCAGCTCATCAAACCCGATGATCGCCATCTGTCCCTAATCGCAATGCGATTCCTCCACAGCATAGCAAATCACACGCTGTCGAGCACCGCGCGATCCCGCAACGCGAAAGCCTCGCGAAATGGAAGGCTGACCGCGAAGAAGCAAAGTCAAGCTTCGATACCATGCGTCGCGCGAGCATGAAAGAGAGACTGGGATATGTGAATGAACTAGAGTCGGATAGGGATAAAGAACTAATGAAGAAATGGAAGAGGGGAAACGAAGTGAAGCGGACGAACGATAGAGGGTGCTTTGGCGGGGTAACGCGGCGCTTGTTTGGGGTGGGAGCGTGATGGCTAATGCCGGTGGGTCAGTGGATGTTGGGGGCAGTGGTTTGGATCGATTTGGACGTGATGGGGTGGCGCATATAGATGTCTCTTGGGAGTATGAATGAGAATAGGTAATGGTGGTTGGATAATATAGCGGTTGAGACCTTTACAGCTTCGCGAGGACCTTGAGGTGTTCATCAGCGTCGTCGAACTTTGGCGCTCGGCATTGTACGTGTGGTCATTGGTTCACAAAGATGGGGCATGATGTCGTGGAGCTTAATTTCCTCTCTGCTATGCTTATCCTTGGTCTCCTATACTTTGCTCATCGCATCACTTGCATTTCCCTTCCAAGCCATACTCATACATCCTTTCGCCGGGGTAAAAGATTCGCAAACGTTACAGGCAGCTACATTGATTCCATCATCAAAGTCCTGGTCTAAAGAGGCGATTATCACCTTAGTCGGCGTCTTCACGGCAGTCATTTGCTTCATCATCGGTCTTGCATGGCCTAGGATCAGCAAGTACTCGTGTAATGCATATAAACGTAAGTCAGCATACGTGCTCTCTCTGCGCAATGATAAAGTTTGCTAGTAACATAGGTATGCGTGCCGGTACTGCGCAGCGCCGCTTAATAAGGCGCGAAGACGAAGCGAGGAGGTACAACGAGTGGTTGGAGTTTAATGAATGGTGTGAGAGCCGGCGTGAAAGTGCGTTAGGCATAGAAAAGGTTGCATAATAATGTTATCAAGGTAATCCACGCAAATCATGTTTATTACGAGTTCGGTGTTGATCGTCTCTGGATGCGCAGGTTGCCCGGCTGAATGACATTGTACTTTAGCCTAGTACGTTTTACAGATTAATACAATTATTTATTATAATAGCAAGGTTTCTGCTACCCTTACCGCACGTCAAAGTACTGATATTGCTATGCTTTGCAAGAGTATCTTTTCAATCCGCGCAGTATATGCTGGGTAGATTTGTCTAATTTAGGTTCTAATCATATATTCAAGGCGTGATAGCCTTCTGGACCTAGCATCTATCTACACAAGAACATGACCAAAGTCGAGCAATCTGCTTAGGCCCTCTCCTCGCATTGGGCGGCCCATCCCGACGGGAGTGTACCCGATGAGGTGGAGCAGAAGTAAAAAGTGTTGTTCGGCGCCAAGGCATAGTAGAGGTCGCCAACCGAGCCGTTTTCACCTGGGATATTGGCCTGGAAACCTCGAAGTCAGCATGCGTGGGCGGACTATGTGAATAAAAATCTCTCGCGCGAACAGAAGACACTTACAATCCAGAGAGGGAAATCGTAACCCGCGCCCGCGCATTTGCCTGAAGCAAGATTGTTTGCGTTCTGTTCACGAGGCGGTCCGGACCTGTCGGCATTCTCCGCCAAGGCGATAATTTGGTCCCTCTGAAGCAGGGCGCCACCGTTTCCGGAACAGTACATGCTGTTCGGGAAGTTGCAAGAAGGATCGCACGCGCCGCTTTGTCGTACTTGAAGGTCTGGGAGGCTGGCCGCGGAGACGGCGGTTGCGCCGAGGGCAAGAGCGATAAGGGTGTTGGCGTGCATGATTGGAAAAAGTAGTTGATTCGGACTGTGTCTGGTTTGTTGGTTTGTTGGTATGGAAAGGCGTGGACTTGAATATAGGAACGGCGAAACCATCTACTCTTTATAGACAGAGATCTCGTTGATTACTGAGGTACAGAAAGTCTGTGCAGGTGCCGAGACGTATGCGGTGTAGTACTAGTGGGCTTGGTACTATTTGTAAGCCGAAGATTCGCCCGCGGTAATATAACTGACACGAACATACTATGGGCATTGTAATAGGGTACTTTGTGGCTACGGAAATTCCGAAGAGGCACCGAGACGACTGGGCTAGACCTCTTCTTGTGGTAACAATATCTCCGTCTTAGATTCTACACACAGATACCCAGGTAGGACAGTACGGAGAGAAAACCATGGGAATGGAATTAAAGATGGCCCTAGGTAAGACGCAGCTAAACTAGGAAGTGCGAGCAACGAGGGTGTCGGCAGGTCAGCCGGCTATGAAACTTAAGTAGGCCGTCCGTGACTAGACCTAAAACAGAACATCAGTTTTAAAATCTATTCTAAATTAATTTTATAAATATTCCTGCGGGGCTATTATATATCTCTTTCTAGAGCCCTCTAGGGGCCTTTACTCTTAGTAGTCTCCCTCTATTACTTAGTAGTAAACTATTAAACTAATATACTAAATACTTTCTAAATAGAATTTAAATAGAGTCTAGTATTCTAAATAGAATTTAAAAATAGAGTCTAAATTACTAGCATAGAGTTTAGAAAACCTAACTAGGGATATTAACGCCTGAATGTCACATGATGTCCTGTTTGGGGTCTAGTCACGGACAGCCTAATTAAGTTTCACGGCCGGCTAACCTGCAGCCTCGCAACAAGGGCTATAACATTTCTCCCCCAGTATAAGGAAGATGATCATCGCCTTTTCGGGCGACCAACTTTACCTTTACGCCCAACTTCTTGTCGAACATCGTACTTCCCTCCTGCAACGGCGCATCTTTAATGCTGCATCATTTAGCTCGCTATCGCATCCAGATGTCTCGTTATTCGTGTCGAGAATCCTGATCCGGCCATCGCCGTTGCCAAGCGCGGTGTCTGCCTCATAGAGAAAGACTCCCGTTGCCGTTCGGCATGCGGCATGGTAAACCCTTGTGTAGAAGACACCTCCGCCATGACACAGCCCGCTGCGTATACCGGGATTGTAACGGCTTTCACACCGCTGTCGACTTTCGTTGGACTTAGACGTTGCGTTGTTGTTCTGATCTCGGTGAAACAATTAACTTGAATATCCGCAATCCAGTTCAAGGGCCACTTGTGCCATCCGAAGAGATTAGGTGATTGACCCTAGGAGACACCCATCGTGTTGAAAGCTCTAAGCTAAAGACCGTTGCCTCTAGAGCCTTAAGGATAGAGATCGGGTAGGCCTATTATGTAGCCCGTGTCGTGGTTAACAATATTCTATAGATATTAGGACGTTGGATATCGATTCGATATCCACGAAAAATGGGTACGTGCACTGCTTGGCGATACGCGCTATCCTTCTTGGTGGTACGCGCTATCCTGCTTAGCGATACGCGCTATCTACGCTATCCTTCTTAGTAGTACGTGCTATCCCGCTTAGCAATACGCGCTATCGCTTAGCGTAAGGGCTGTAACAGTATTTTAGATTAAATTTTTAGTTAAAATATATAAAGTTTACTATATAACGACGTAGGTAAGTAGGAGGATCTAAAAGGGTTCTAATATAGCTTAAAGGTATATAGGAGTGCGCGCCTATATTAAAGGTTAAATAAATTAATTCCTACACCTATAGGTCTTATATAAAAGGATAAGAAGAACTTATCTATCTATCTAAGAGTATAAGGCACCTTTTATATATAGAGGTAGAGGGGTATTAGATATAGATTAGAGCTAAGTTAGTAAGGATATAACTCTAGCTCTAAATAGCTTAGGATATAATAAACCTTTATTATACTACCCCCCTCCTTAAGAAAGATAGTCCCTATCTTTAGTAGGTGTTAATTTAGAGTTAAATTAGTTTAACCTTTATTTTTCTACTTTCTTCTATAGAATCCTCCTTTATCTATCTTATTACTATCTATAACGCTTCTAAATCCTATCTAAACTAAATCTCCTATTAAAGTAGAGGTAAAGGTAGCTTTTATATTTACTATTTATTTAATATTACTATAGTAATACTTAATTTAGTAGGCGCGCTTATAGCTAGGTATATATTAATATAAAACTTTACTTTTCCTACTACTCTCTACGTACCCTATCTCTATTAGTAAGTCCTCTATTATTACTCTAATAGTAGTCCTTTTTTAAGCTTAATTACTAATAATTCTATAGCTATACTTATAATACCTATTCCTATACCCCCTAGGGCTTTACCTAAGGCCTATTATAGTATTTATTTATAGGTAGTATAGGCGCTAGCCTAGGGCTAATTTATTAATTTTATTTTTAAGTTAGTAGGCTTAAAGAAGTATATATATTATATACTTTAGGTAGGGAGATATAAGCTAGTATATACCTTTATAGGCTCTATATTAACTATTACTAATAAACCTAGGTACCCTAGTATATAAGGCTAGAATTTATAAGGTTAAATACTAGCCTAGAGAGGATAAAGATAGTAGAGAGGGAGAAGAGAGAGGCTCTTATAGTAGAGGAGGAGTAGGTAGCCTAGAAGGCTAATAAGGACACCCTCTAGAAGGAGGTTAAGGAGGTAGTAATAGTTCTATTAGTCTATATATAAGTAGTAACTACCTAGACCTAGGGTACTAAGTCTACTAAGCTCCTCCTAGTAAACTACTACGCTATATTAGAGGCTAATTAGGCCCTAAGGGAGGAGGTCTAGCTCCTTAAGGATAAGGTTTAGGCGTTATAGGGGGAGATAGAGGCGTAGTAAACTACTATATCCTTAAGCGCGTCTAAACCTAGTCTAAAGGGACTAGATAAGGGTATAGCTAGGGGTAGAGGTAGAGCTAATACCCCCCTTTATAGGCCTATATACTATAGGAAAGTTATTTTCTACTAGGAAATAACTTTAAAGAGGACTATACACGACTAGCGTATAGTAGGAAATAACTATATAAGGAAAATTAAAACCTAGAAAATTATAGTAGGAAATAACTATACGTTTATAGTAGGAAATAACTATGCGTTATAGTAGGAAATAACTATGTAAGGAAAATTAAAACTAGGAAAATTATTTCCTACTATAACCTATTTCCTGCTATAACCTATTTCCTACTAAAACTAAACCCTAAAACCTATTTCCTATAAAAACCTATTTCCTATAAAAACCTATTTCCTATAAAAACCTATTTCCTACTAAAACCTATTTCCTACTAAAACCTATTTCCTACTAAAACCTATTTCCTACTAAAACCTATTTCCTACTAATACTAAACCCTAAAACCTATTTCCTATAAAAACCTATTTCCTACTAAAACCTATTTCCTACTAATACTATAATACTAAACCCTAAACTCTACTTTATACTAATACTAGAAATTAAAAATCTATTCCCTATAATAAATTAACTCTTAATATAATATAGTAATTATAGGAGAATAAAGCACTTTACGTAATTTATATAGACTACTATTTATACTAGTAGAATTAGGTTAAATTAACTATACTTATAGTAAGCTATAGGCGTCTATTAACGTTAGGTAGAGGTTTACCTAAGAGTAACTATTACACCTATTACCCCTATAAAAACCCCCCCCTCTACTATACTTCTCCTATACTTACACTAATCTATTACTTTATATATATTTATAGTAACTATACTATATACTTAAAAAAGGAATACTAATACTACTTAGTACTACGTCTATCTTAGAAGTAGTATTAGGCCTATATCTAGGCTTTACTATTAACTTAAGATTCTAATCTTTATTAACCTAAACCTCTTCTACTCTTATTATTATTAGGGGGGTTCCCTAGTATCTAGGTAGATATTAGCGCGTAATAAAACGTACTTAGCGTAGACTTACCTATTAAGTATCTATAGTAGCTACGTCCCCTAATACTAATCTACCTACTCTAAGAAAAGAAACTCCTATAGTAGCCCCTACTCCTTAATAAAAGCTATAAAGAGTAGCTTAATATATTACGTAAGTACTATAGCGTCCTAGTTATACTCTATAACTATTTCTATCTACTATATTACTTAGGTCTATATTACCCTCTTAAACTAGGTATTTACTCTAATACTCTTTAGGAGTAGACTAAAGATACTAACTATACTAAATCGCTTCTTAACTATATTCTATTTCTTACCCTAATCTAGTAATCTACTAAAGAGCTTATATAGTTTAGGATTATCTCTCTTATTAGGGATATAACTATTATCTAAGGCGTATATAACCTTAAATAGGTAATCCTTTATAATAGATCTATAACTAATACCTCTAGTACCTATACTATAGGCTATACTATAGATTATTTACTTAAGACTAAGATATTCCTTATAAAGGATATTAAGCTTCTATCTTTACTATATCTCTTCTATAAAGCTCTCTATCCTACTTTTCTATACATCTATAAGATAGTACTAGAAAGTCTCTTACTATAGTATAATAAGCCCTATCTTATCTATAGTATCTTAGCCTTCCTTTTAAGAGTAGATAAGTTATAAATTACTTATATTAGGTCCTAAGCCTTCTATCTAGAATATATAAGCTACTAATATTATACGCGCTATTATAATATAATAGAACTACTTTTTTGCCTTATAATATTACCTCCTCTACCTAATAATAATTGCCTACTAATCTAGAAAGGCCTCTTAAGACCTAACTACTTTAGTATTAGTAATTATCTAGGTAATAACTTTAACACTAGCTCTAGGTAAGCCTTGCGCAAAGTTCTAATAATAACGCTACTTATTTATTAGGGTTACTAACGCCCTAGTAGCCTTCTAGTCCTCCTTATTTATAATAGTCTATACTAGCGCTAGGTTTATCTTCTTAATAAGAGCCTTATTTACTTATTTTGTCGTCTTCTCTTTAGCCCTACGTTTCCTCTTACAACCTTCTAGGTCTAGGGGCTTACTCTCCTATAGTAGTATCGCTAGAATAACTAATAGGCTCTATTCCTATACTACTTAGCTCCTACCCTCCTCTTTAGTTTTATTTATAACTATCATTAGATTATTATATATACTATTAATTATCTTAATTAATCTCTAGTAGTTTATATTATAATATATCTATACTAAGGCGCTATATAGGTTTTTAGTAATAAAGGCCTCTATAAGGTTATATTTATTAGTAACTTAGCTATATATAGCTATATACTATAGGAAAGTCATTTCCTACTAGGAAATGACTTCAAAGAGGACTGTGCACGACTAGCGCATGGCAGGAAATAACCGTGCGAGGAAAATCAAAAGCTAGAAAATCATGGCAGGAAATGACTATGCGTTCACAGCAGGAAATGACCGTGCGTTCACGGCAGGAAATGACCGTGCGAGGAAAATCAAAACCAGGAAAATCATTTCCTGCCATAACCCATTTCCTGCCATAACCTATTTCCTGCCAAAACCTATTTCCTACTAAAACCAAACCCTAAAACCTATTTCCTGCCAAAACCTATTTCCTACTAATACCAAACCCTAAAACCTATTTCCTACTAACACTAAACCCTAAAACCTATTTCCTGCAAAAACCCATTTCCTACCAAAACCCATTTCCTGCCAAAACTAAACCCCAAAACCCATTTCCTACCAAAACCCATTTCCTGCTAACACCAAACCCTAAAACCTATTTCCTGCTAATACTAAACCCTAAAACCCATTTCCTGCAAAAACCTATTTCCTACCAACACTAAACCCTAAAACCTATTTCCTGCAAAAACCTATTTCCTGCCAAAACCCATTTCCTGCTAACACTAAACCCTAAAACCTATTTCCTGTAAAAACCTATTTCCTGCAAAAACCCATTTCCTGCAAAAACCTATTTCCTGCAAAAACCCATTTCCTGTAAAAACCTATTTCCTGCAAAAACCTATTTCCTGTAAAAACCTATTTCCTACAAAAACCTATTTCCTGCTAACACTACAATACTAAACCCTAAACTCTACTTTGTACTAATACTAGAAATTAAAAATCTATTCCCTATAACAAATTAACTCTTAATATAATATAGTAATTACAGGAGAATAAGGCACTTTACGTAATTTGTATAGACTACTATTTACACTAGTAGAATTAGGTTAAATTAACTATACTCGTAGCAAGCTATAGGCGTCTATTAACGTTAGGTAGGGGTTTACCTAAGAGTAACTATTACACCCGTTGCCCCCGTAAAAACCCCCCCCTCTACTATACTTCTCCTACACCTACACTAATCTATTACTTTATATATATTTATAGTAACTATACTACATGCTTAAAAAAGGAATACTAATACTACTTAGTGCTGCGTCTATCTTAGAAGTAGTATTAGGCCTATATCTAGGCTCTACTATTAACTTAAGATTTTAATCTTTATTAACCTAAACCTCTTCTACTCTTATTATTATTAGGGGGGTTCCCTAGTATCTAGGTAGATATTAGCGCGTAATAAAACGTACTTAGCGTAGACTTACCTATTAAGTATCTATAGTAGCCACGTCCCCTAATACTAATTTACCTACTCTAAGAAAAGAAACTCCTATAGTGGCCCCTACTCCTTAATAAAAGCTATAAAGAGTAGCTTAATACGTTACGCAAGTACTATAGCGTCCTAGTTACACTCTACAACTATTTCTATCTACTATATTACTTAGGTCTATATTACCCTCTTAAACTAGGCATTCGCTCTAATACTCTTTAGGAGTAGACTAAAGATACTAACTATGCTAAATTGCTTCTTAACTATATTCTATTTCTTGCCCTAATCTAGTAATCTACTAAAGAGCTTATATAGTTTAGGATTATCTCTCTTATTAGGGACATAACTATTGTCTAAGGCGTATATAACCTTAAATAGGTAATCCTTTATAATAGATCTATAACTAACACCTCTAGCACCTGTGCCGTAGGCTATGCTGTGGATTGTTTACTTAAGACTAAGATATTCCTTATAAAGGATATTAAGCTTCTATCTTTACTATATCTCTTCTATAAAGCTCTCTATCCTACTTTTCTATGCGTCTATAAGATAGTACTAGAAAGTCTCTCGCTATAGTATAGTAAGCCCTATCTTATCTATAGTATCTTGGCCTTCCTTTTAAGAGTAGATAAGTTGTAAATTGCTTATATTAGGTCCTAAGCCTTCCGTCTAGAATGCGTAAGCTACTAATGTTGTGCGCGCCATTGTAACACAATAGAACTACTTTTTTGCCTCGCAATATTGCCTCCTCTACCTAATAATAATTACCTGCCAATCTAGAAAGGCCTCTTAAGACCTAACTACTTTAGCATTAGCAATTATCTAGGTAACAACTTTAACACTAGCTCTAGGTAAGCCTTGCGCAAAGTTCTAATAACGACGCTACTTATTTATTAGGGTTACTAACGCCCTAGTAGCCTTCTAGTCCTCCTTGTTCGTAATAGTCTATACTAGCGCTAGGTTCATCTTCTTAACAAGAGCCTTATTTGCTTGTTTTGTCGTCTTCTCTTTAGCCCTGCGTTTCCTCTTGCGACCTTCTAGGTCTAGGGGCTTACTCTCCTGTGGTAGTGTCGCTAGAATAACTAATAGGCTCCGTTCCTATGCTGCTTAGCTCCTACCCTCCTCTTTAGTTTTATTTGTAACTGTCGTTGGATTATTGTATATGCTGTTAATTGTCTTAATTAATCTCTAGCAGTTTGTGTTGCGACATATCTATACTAAGGCGCTATATAGGTTTTTGGTAATAAAGGCCTCTATAAGGTTATATTCATCGGCAACTTAGCTATATATAGCTAGCTTCGCATGCAACAGCGCTCTATCTATAGCTAGGATTGTATTTATAGTTTTAATATTATTAGATACCTCTACAGGTTTAAACGTTAGCTTAGTTATTATAAAGAGTAGGTTTTGTGTTATAGGGTAAAAACTAAAAAGAGGAGGGTTAATAAGGGACGCAGATTTAATATTGCGGGATAAAGGGTTACGCTACTAGTCTTGTGCTAACACAGTTAGACGCGCTAAGCTAGATGCCCTAGCCATTTAGACCCTAGTTATAAGTCGAAATCCGTAGTGCATCTAATAATTGCCTACTCTCCTATTTTTTCTTTATCCTATTTAATAACACTACCTATTAGCATATATCTTATACTATATTATAAGCATTACTAACTATCTTTTTCTTTATCCTAAACTAGGGTTTAGTATCGTTGTATATAAATATTATTACTATTACCTTATCCCCTCCTAAGTCTATTAGCACTTCTCTAGTAAGCACGCTAACTACATAGATTGCGTTAAGCGTTAAAACCTTTAAGTATTTGTTAACAGTCAGATTAAGGATCTATATAAAGATGTTACTAACATCCCCTTACCTCCTTAGCTATGTCTAATTATTAAGTCGCTCTAGCTATACTACAATTCTCTTAAGTGCAACAATTGCGGGTACATCACTATAGAGAGGAGTGTAGAGGAAAACATAAAGACTTATTTACGTAGCTATAGAATATTTGCATCTAATGCAGGCTCTATAGCTAAGAAAATGTAGAATAGCTACTAGATAGTTATTACTACTTAACAAATGTTCTAGAGGAGCAATCTATCTCCCTAAGCTACTAAGCACTTTAAGGTGTACAATCCAAACGTAACTACCACGCCACTAATCCCACAGCCTACGCTTACTACACTAATTAATCTAGTACTACTCGCTGCAGATTCTAGTCCTCTATCCCTACCTACCAAATCTATACAACACGATGCAATTACTAAGCTTAAAGTATAGCTAGAGGCTGCACAATGCAAGGCAGATAAAGAAGAGTTACTAGCTAAGGCTGCTCTACCCCTAGCCCTACTATAGTAGACCAACCCATACCTAAAGCATACTAAGTTCTAACAATGTGTTAGCGAGCTAGATTAGGCAGAGATCTAGGAATATATCGTCCCTACTACAACCCTAGCCTTAGAATACCTAAAGAAGACGGTCTAGAGCACTATACTTGTGTATTAGCATGTAATAGCATCTACACCACGTTAGGCACGTATCTAGGTTATACAAGAACACCTTCAACATGTTCCTATATTACCCCTTATCCTATACCTAGCCTTTAACAACAAGCACAGCAATACACTAGTGTACATATTTACGTTCTTTTACTAAGTTCTTTCTTAGCGCCTTCCCTACCTACTAACACTTTCTCTCTCTAAGAGGCAACTAGTAGCTTAGACAGCTATTCAGACACACTTAGATAGTCTAAACAACAAATTCCCTCCAGTAAACGTCCACCACAAGAGGCGAGCACTTACGCTACTTAAACAACACTGCGATAAGTTCTAGATAGCTCTCATTAAACAAACCAGCGTTAATAGCAACTTTAACCTTGCGCTTATCACACCCTTAGCTTTTATTGCCATTGATACCTAGCAAGACTAATTTTAAGAGGCGTACAACTTTACTACAGACTGTTCAGCAATTAAGAAGTATACACGAATAGCAGGCTGTTATCAGTTTTATGGAACATATAGCGAGGATAACACTTTTGCAAGTCTAGAGACAGACAGCCTACTAATTAATAAGGAGGCTCCTACAAGTAAAGTAGAAGCTGCCTCCCTTATCTAATAGCAAGAAGCTATAAAACTAGAGTACGCGCAGGATAAGGAGCGCGCCTGCGCTAAAAACACCGACTTCAAAGCCTAGGTTCACTATTATCTTACCAGTGAATTCTTAACTTCTATAGGTTAGGTTATCACCACTACACATTACATTGCAAAATTCCAGTATAGATACACTATTAACTCCTTTACTCGATGGAATAGGTCTACTGTAACCATTCGCTATATCACTACCTCTTTTAAGCAGTACAGCAGCATGGTGTGGGCCTTATACAACAAGGCTATAATTGCTCTCTTAGACATCACCTTCACCCTAGAAGAAACGTCTCTACCTACTATTCCTTAGAACGACCTCTGCTATAACCCCTTAAACAACTAACCTAGCTACACACTATTCTTAGTGAAAAATTCCGTCCTTGCTAGCTAATCTAGTTTTATTAGTTAATAAATGCTTTAGTCTATATAGGACCTACACCCCTCTAAGATTCTTATCGCCAGCCTGCATAAGTTTAACCAGGTAAAACAATATTATGTGCGGGTACAGCAATTCCTAGATCTTCTCTTCCTCCTTATGCATTTTACTAGTAGCTAACCTAGACGGTTAACAGAGGTTCTTAGTATTCAAAGCTAGAATACTGTAAGCAATAGCACTAGAAACATCTTTATGTTTAGTAGACTAGTCGCCCTAGTTCCTTAATACTATAAAGGATACAACTAAGACAAGTCCTTGAAAGTGGTGTATTAATTTCTCCCTTAAAAGATAGGATCCCTACTTGTTTGGTACCTTTGGCTTGTTAAGCCTTTCTATATAACTATTACTGTACACCAAAATAAAGGTAACAAAACACCTATATAGTACTAAGCAAGAAGCGCCTTCCTATGGCCTAACAAAAAGGGTAAACACTATTAGTCTTCTACAAGATTTGCAAGCAGGATAAAGGAAGCTACCTTAGCGCACCTTAGGCAGGAGGTTAGCCCTAGTATCATGCGGCACCTTCTTATTACCTTTAGACGTAATTAAGACAAAGCAAAGCGAAGTAAGCTTATTGCACTGTCTCTAGAAGAAGTTACAGAGGCCTTAGATAGCTAAGAGGAAGAGGTTGCTAAGCGTTAATCTGCACATGCACTAAACACTAGCATGTAAATCTATTTATAAATAGTTGCCCTCTAGTTCTGATCTGCTAATAGAGACGCCTAAGCCTTTTTTGTAGTCTTAGCTAAGTAGCACACTACTCTCGCCTTTAAGAGGCCTAGCGTAAACAAGCAGTGTGTAGAGGATAAACACCTACACCGCTTTATAAAGAGAATAGACGTTAACCTAAAGTAAGTTTTAAGAGCTAACATTAATCGCTTAGCAAACTTCTAAGGATAGTAGTAGGTAGTGCTTAAAAGTATTATAGTAGGTAAGCCTATAGTATCCTATGTGGCAGGAATAGGTAGTAGGAAGAGCCTTGTATTCCTTCTGCTAGCTCTTTATAAAGGCTATAGTTAAGCAATAGTTATTACGCTACTAGTAGCCCTACGCTCTAATTAAGTGCAACGTTGCTATACACTAGGTGTTACAACTTTAGTGTATAGTAGTAAGGGGTTTAACGACACCGCCTAAATTATCTTTACTATGCCTGAACATCTTAACAGCAATAAATTTATGGACTTAGTACACTAGTTGCGTGACATAGGTAGCCTAGATAGGATAGTAATTAATAAATTTCACTACATCCTGCTGCCAGATCACGAATATTAGCCTAGTTTGTTAAATCTGCACGATGTAGCTATGCATAGGGTTAGCCTTACGCTATTATTAGCTACTATACCTAAAGCGCGGGAGATAGAAGCATTCTAACTACTAGGAATTAAAAGCAGTGTACACTCGTTCTATAAGCTAACCTGCCGGTCCAATATCTATTATAAAGTTAAGAGGCTGCAACAAAAAGAAACGGTCACTACTAAAGATATAGCAAAGTACTTAGAACAACAAGAAGTAGATTAAAAAAAGGTTTTGGTCTATGTGGCTATAGCGTAGGATACACAAGATCTTAGCTAAGTGCTAGGATACGCATATTACCATAGAAAACTTAACAAGGCCAAGCGTAATAAGATTTAACAAACTTTCTTAAAACAGACAAACGGAGTATTAATAGCAACAACGGCATTTAATGTAGGGGTAAACATTGCTAACATTAATCTTATGGTTAGGTTTAGGATACCTAATTATCCTATTACTTATAGTTAGGAAGCAGGACGAGCTAGCCGCAATAGAAGATAGTGCAGAGCCCGTATTATACTAGGCAAAGGAATCCTGTCCTTCCTACATAAGCTATAAGGGGTAGAACGCAAGATAATTAATAAATTTGTTAGGCGAGGGGAACAGGACACAAAATGTATAAGAATCCTACTTAACTAATACTTTAATAGAAATTAAAGTTGGACATATTATAGGTAAGACGAGGCTTATTATAGCGCATGCTAGAGGTTGCATAGGCACTACCTAGAAAACCTATAGACTAGGCTAGGCTAACAGGATATAATTATAGTTACACCAAAGAGCTAGATAAAAGCAACACCACAACAGGAACCCTTTAACCCTTAGCCTAAAACTGTATTAACTAACTATAATATTGTATAGTTACTACTAGGTTTACACTTCAAGTCAATAGGTAGTATACCTACACTAACACTAACACGACAACTACTAGCTAGTTTAGTAAAGGGTTAAGGCTATAACACACTAGTTAAGCTATTTAATAGGCTTATTTTCGACGATGGCAGCAAAATAGACGTTAGCTTACCATCGTTATAGGCTCCTGTAACGCAATTATTACTAATAGGTTATAGGGGTTATAAGAGAACTGTAAGCAGCGCCTAACCTGCTAGCCCTAACCTAGCTAGGTCCACGCTAACAGCGGTAATTAAAAAGGCCCGCGTTAATTAGATTCTCAATTAGAACTAGTAAAACATAGTTAGTTGTAACAAGGCTAGAGCCAAACTCGAACAGGAGGAATTAAAAGAAACTAGATAATAGTAGGTAGACAACTGCGTAAAGTGCTTTATAGATAGTAAACCCTTTAACTATTAACAAAGTAAGTGCTCTAAATACTTAGGCGACCTTATACAGAAATACTAGAGAGAACACCTAAAGGGGAAGCTTATAATAGGGTCGTGTTTCTTTTACGCGTTACTGTTAGCTATATATAACAAATAGATCCATCCTAAGATAGGAAAGCGTTTAAACTAACTACGGCGCGAGGAGCCGTGCACGTATCCCTAAGCTTTCTTAGATACATAGGCTTGTCTATAGGAGTTCTTAACTAAGATTTAGTCTATATAGTTAGAGTGGATTAAGGAGCAAAGTAATAGGCGTTTAGATAGGGAAGAGGAAGGGGACTTTGCCGCGTACTTTTAACAATCTGTAAGCGCAGGCCTTAGTCAACCCATCTTACGTATTGTTATTAACGTTAATTAGGTAACACAGACATACTTTTTAGCTACTAAAGAGGGAATAGAAACAGCGCTAACAGCAACGGATAAGGATAAAGGATGGGAACCCACATAGCTATATTAAGTTCTTAGGTAATTATTAGAGAGGGCGCAGAAGGGGGCTATTTCCACGGGGGCAATAGTTGCCCCTGTGGAAACGGCCCCCTACTATATAGATAATAGAATAATAAGTAGAGTAGAGTGAATAAAACTATTTCTAACGTGAGGGTTGTCTTATACGGCGAAAGGTTATTTTCGCTATAAAAGCGATCCTTGCCCTTATAATTTTCTAGAGTAGTCTTATACTATAGGATAATCTAGTCTTAGGGCACTTATCCTCTAACTAGCACATTAGGGGTAGACAGGACTACCTCTAGGGGGGAGGGCATGCTAGGAGGGGACATAGGGGGGGTAGTGTTTTCGCGTAGGCAATATTACATAGACGCTAGTGCTCGCTAATACTAGCATAACCTTAGCACGCTAGCGATCTTAGCAGAAAACTTCACTCTAAATCCTTTAGCAAAATTATACCTCCACCTCGTCGCCCCACCCTACCACCACTACTACCCTACTACCCCCCTACTACTGCTCTAGAAACCTAGCAACTAGATATTAGATACTGCTACTAGTAGCAGGTAGGTCTATTAGGGCCTTGTTTGCGCGCGCAAAGCTAACAATTTGGTAGTGTTTTAAGCGCCTAGCAGTCTCACTTTAGTAGCAGCCAGCCGACCTACTATAGCTGCCTTTGAGCCCCCTAAAAAAAAAGAGCCACACGTTGCCCTTAGAAAAAGGCCACCCCTAGCAGGAGGACAGCAGCGAGCCCACTAAAGCTACCTCTTACCAAAAAATTTCTAGGTGTTGCCCCTAGGAAAAGGCTGCTCTTATTAGTCGTCCCCTCTACATGTACGTATTACCTCCCGTTACCCTTAAGAAAACTACTACCTTTTAGACTCCCTAGCAGTAATACAAAACCCTAAATACAACGCAAATAGTACCTAAAGCCTTGAGGGGAAATGGGCCTAGAAGTGAAAAAAAACCGTGGAAATTAGTTGAAAACACTAGATTCTAGCAGCGGCTTCGGGTTTCTTTAAGGGTAACATGGCTTTAAAAGGGGGGGCTCTTTTTATAAGGGCAAGAGGGGCTCTTTTCACGAGGGCAACAGTGTTGCCCTCGTGAAAAGAGCCCCCCCTAGTGTTGCCCTCGTGAAAAGGCCCCTGTTGCCCTCGTAAAAAGGGCCCTATTGCCCTCTTAAAAAGGGCCCTATTACCCTTATAAAAAGGCCCTCTAGGACTAGCTAATTACCTTAGAAACTCTTTGCTAGACATGTTACTAACCGTTTATATAGTCCTTACTAGTTATAGCGTCTACTCCCCCTAGCGATAAATTCGTTAAGCCTCTAAGCGATATAGGAGACGAAGACTTTAACGACAAAGAGCTCGTTACTACTAAGGTTAAGGAGAAGATAACTGCCCTGCTTAGCTAGACCCGCCTACAAGAAGACCGCTACTGTAATATTCCTAATGTTAACAACGTCTTTAAGGAACTCTCCTAGCCCTGCCCTTCTAAGGTCAGAGCTAGAACTAATATTTGTCGTTACTTTAGTTATTTAAAGGCCACTAACTTTAATCACTTCCTAACTACTACGCGTATCGCAAAGGATGTTCTAGAATTTAATAACATCTGTAAAGACTACTATAATAAATACCACTTAGAGAAGCCCCTATAGCCTAAACTACCACACATTATTACCGCTATAACTCGCCTCTAAACCGCTAGTAGTGACATGTTTAACATGTCCTTATATAAGATGCGCAGAGACCCTCTATCTAATACAAGTGAGATCTACGCGATTGCTTGCAACCGTTTTGCGAGTAGCTGGTTCTATGCAGTAAACTCCCCTATAAAGTTCCATCTAATACCACCCTCGCTATACATAGACCGCGTTAACGCCCTACTAAAACTCTATAACCACAAGAAGGAGGGTGTCTTTACGATCAATAAAAAGCGAGCGTTAAAGCACGTCGCTGGCTGGAATCGAACCATTAAGGCCGCCCAACAGTTAGCTAAGAATCCTAAATTAACACCTCCCTTATCTAGCTAACAGAGCGCAAAAGCGAAGACACGCATCTCGTCTATAGCGTAATGCCTACGTAAGACTAAGCGTCTTGAGGAAGAACGTGCGGCGCAAGAGAAGCTAGAGCTAGAGACGTTGCTTGCTATTAAGGCCTTAGAGGTAGAAGGTAAGCACTCTAGTATTAAGGCCAGCACCGGGCTAGATATCTAGGAGAGAAAGAAACGCCTCTAAGAAGCTAAAGATCGCCACGCTGCTACCCGCACTACTCTTGCGAATATTAAGCGTTCTAACCCCTATAGAGACATTAACCCCAACCTTATTAAGCTTAAAGCTCCTTCTAATGTTAGCCTTAGTGAAATAAATCTAAATTCGAAGGGTCCTAGTAGTGTAACTCTGCTTCCTACTAAGTATACCTAAGATAATAATAATCCTCGTATATCTTAGTTTCTAGAAGGCCTCCCTGTTAGAGCTAGTGAAGACTACATAGACAAACTTTTGGACTTTAACAAAACATACTTCACGTGTGAGACGTGTAAGCATTAAGACCTAAGCGATCTAACGTTTATGGTAGGCGGCCACAATACACGTAGTAAGGCTCCTGTCGCCTTAGGAGGTAAATTAGCAGCTAAGATTACTAGGAAGCTTAGAGAGGCCTCGCTTGAACACTAGAAACAAGTAAACACTGCTTAGTTAGATAAGGATGGTGTTACTATTAATTTGGAGACCTTGTTAAAGGCTAACAGGGCTGCCCTTAACCTCTACTAGAGCACCCTTAATTAGCGTCTTACCTAGCTCTCTAACATGCGAAAGCTAACTAACTTAGATTGGCTAAAGAGCCAAATGACGTTAGAGGATCTAGAGGAGCCGTTGTTTTCTACTTAGCTACTAATAGACAAGTCCTATAAGGGTATTAAGCTAAGCGCTAATAGAGAGGAATAATAGGATGAAAATAATATTGCGCCTTTATCTAATATCAATAACCCCTATTTGCGTCTTAACGTAGAGACAGTAGTTAAGCTAATAGACAATGTAGTATATTAGCCCCGCAACTACGAACACGCGCTTAACGTATACTAGATTACTTACCGTAAGGTTCCTAGGATACTAGGACAGAATCCTAATAGCTATTCCATGCTATAGTAGCAGACTTATAGCGCTGCTAAAGGCGTAAAGAGACGTAAGGAAGTAGATACCTATTGTGCTTATTAGCTTACTAAGTTAGTTAATAATAGCGATCTAAACGCTCTTAAGAAGTGTAAAGTAGGAGTTTCACACGGTATTATATACGCAGACAAAGTTAGGATTAGAAAAACAGATATATATGCTGCCTAATGTCTCATTATATATATTTACGTTGCCCTTAAGGAAACATCCCCCTATTTAACATTCACGTGTACTAACTATACTATAGCAAATTAATAGTCGTAAGCTAGATCTTCTGTCCCTGCTATAGTCTAGGGACACTTAAGGGTTAAAAGATTACCTAGCCCCTAAACTACACCTAGTTCTCACGCAGCCTTACCTTATTACGTAAATAGCGAGTGCGCTTACCAACTTCTCTAATATGTTTAGGGTCTACATTTACGGAGCCTAGTCTAATTCTAATCCTGCTAGCATTAGCTGTATCGTCGAGCGGTTAACTAGATCTAGTCCTTTCTTTAATCAAGGTAATAAGTAGAACTCGCAAGTGTTTATTGTTAGCGCTTATCTAACCTTCCACGTTCGCTATAGGCCGTTAGCTACAACGAAATACCTGCGGTTAATTGGCTATTCCAAAAAAAGGGCATATAAAAATCAATTTAAGTTAGTGCGCTCCGCAGCGGATTCCACATGGCGTCCTAAGTTTGAGCTAGATGGCCTGTTTTCCAAAATTTGCCTAGATAAGGCCTAGAACACTAAAGGTACGTGCTCTTTTTTTCTTAGGCTATTTTTTTAGACTAGGGCTTTTTATAAGGGTAACGGGAGCCTTTCTATAAGGGTAACAGGGCCCTTTTTACGAGGGCAACAGTTGCCCTCGTGAAAAGGCCCCCCTCTCCTCCCTTTCCCCTATCTTAGCATTTATTATTGCCCTTAGGAAAAGGCCCCTGTTGCCCTTATAGAAAGGCCTATAGTTACTTTATTACGATTGTCTTGCTAACTACCTATTAGGTGTCTATTCTTGCTCCTTATACTCTATTCGTAGCCTACGCGCCCCTTAGCATGTAATGCTTACGGCCACTCCGCTTCCCTAGCACTACCAAGATTTTACTAGCTTGCTCGCCTTTCTCTAGTCCCCTTAGGATGCCGCCGTGGCCTAAGAACGTATTGTCGGGTCCGGCCCGTACTTTAAAGCCTCTAACGCTAGACTTCTTAACAATCCCTATAAGATAAACTCCTAGAATTAACCTAAGCGCCCTATAGACCACCTACTGTGCTTTACTGCCGCTGTATTTAAAAAGTTTATTATTAAGCGTAGCCTTAACGCTGTTACTGCTAGCCCTATACTTGCAAAACTTTTCTAGCGATATATAATTTATCGTGACTACTCGTCTTCCTGTGTTGTTGATTACCTAGGCTAACGCTACACGATTAGGTAGTTAATGTGCAAAGTAAATCGGGTTAATCTAACTCTTATTAACGACGAATGGTTTTAGCACTTATATAATAGATTAATTAGCGAGTGGATAGGAGAGTATGTCTCTAATCTAGCGTTAGAGGTTATTTACTAGAACTAAACAGTGGCTCGCATTATGGGAATAGGCGCTATTAGTCCCCTTCTTTTGCTTGCGCGCGATACCTATACAGTTAAGGTTAATGTGGTAGGTGATTCTGTCTAGCGCCCTATTAAGTCCAAAGTCTAGGGCTACTAAGACCTAGAATACTCTAAGGAGACTCCTAGCGACGATAAGGACAACGAAGACGATCCTAAGGTTCTAGAAGATATTGACTTAGATGCCTACTACGACAAATAGCCCCTCCTAGGTTAACTAAAAAAAGATGGACAGAAGGTCAAGAAGATAGAAAGCCCTTACCTAGCCTAATACCGTGAGCTCTACATAACTAAAGCGTATTCCTCTTAGCTGCGTAAGCTTATGGAGGACATCGCTACAAACGCTCTTAAGGTGGATTAGACTATCCACAAGACGTTGTTTAGTAACAGGCCTGTTAAAGCTATTAGTAACAAACAGCTAGTATAGATTCTTGTCCGTTTATCGCCTCGCCTTACCGCTATATTTACTAACATCACTAAAGAGGTTAACGCTGCTAATAAGAAGGCAATCATGTTCTATCTTAACCCCTTTAAGCAGTAGTTATACAGCGTTATACTAAATATAATAGGCTATAAGACCCGCGCCTATTTGTCTTCTATAAAGGCAGATATTAAAGAAGACTTAATCGCTAGTTTTTAGAGCCCTCTTGCCCGCTAGTTAGAACCTAGTTATAATAGAGTTAAAGACAATAATTTAGAGGTCCTCGTTTTGTCCTACTATATAAACAGTAGTTTAAACCTCTAGGCTACTTGCTATAACCTCTATACACCTTCCCTAGCCCCTTCCTATTCTATTTAGGTGCAAACCATTAGTTGTATTACTAGGTTTAGTTAGCTATACAACTGTAATGTCTTTACATACATTATACCTAAGACGTATAATATTTAGCAATACTTAACAATAATTAAGAACGCCCTGTTTACTATTGCAGCCCTAACTTATATAGTCTATACTAACGGCGATAAGTTAACGTTAGTTCCTAGTGTCTCCTTCTTAGAGCTCGCTTATTTCCATAGTTTTAAGGACACGCTAGTAGATAATCGGGTTAAGGGTTTCAAAGAGCTGCTTAAAACTAGCAAAGTTAACACCAAACTAAACGCTAATAAGAAGTTTTTACGCATCCTAAACATTACTATAAGCAAGACTATAGCTATGGACGTGTCTAATGCTAACTAATACACAATTAAAAAGACTCTCCTAATCTTCACGAACTACACGCTACTAATAGCCACAGCTGCTAGCACTCTAAAGAGCTAGCTAAAGCGCAGTGACAGCAACTAGTCTTCGCTATCATCTTCACGATTAAAACCTAAGATTACACTAGCTTTACCTAACAGCGCTCTACTAGGTGTGCAAGATAGCGCTAATACTATAAAATTAGAAATTACGGAATAGGTAGGTCGTTCTCGCGATCTTAAGGCTGCATTCTAGGCTGTTGCGGATAAAAAGCAGTAAGAGAGATAGGATACTAATACTCTAAAGCGTGGTCGTGTAGAAATAGGAGGAGTTAAAGATAAGGATAACACTTATAAGGAAACCTCGCTAAAACGTAGCAGGAAGGGCATACGTAGTAGTAGAAAAGGGAGTAGTAGAACAGGTTCGCCTACTCCTAAGGCTACGCGGGCTTCTAGGCGTACTAGTGGTAGAGGATAAATAGACTTTAACGTTATAATAGTACGTGTTACTGTCTTATAGAAAGGGAGTTTATTAAGAATATAATTAGTAGTTAGTACTCTACAAGGAGAGAGAAGTTAGAATATAGATTATACTACTTAAATCCACTAATACTATATTTACTACTAACATGTTCTCTTAATAGATTTAGCCCATTACGTTCCTAGTGTCTATATTACCTAATTAACTTAAATAGCTAATAACGTCTTAAAATTAATAAATATCAAATTAGGCTATATAACTATTGTTAAGGTAATTTCTATTTAATATAATATAAAAACGTATAACTATAAAGTATAATAGTATATTAATATAAGTAAGTAACTAAGCCCTTTTAAAATAATAGGTAGCGTTTTTATAAGGGCAACATTAGTAAAGGACGTAACTAAGCCCTTTTTTAGGGATAGGTAGCGTTTTTACAAGGGCAACACTACTAAAGTAGGTAACTAAGCCCTTTTTTAGGGATAGATAGCGTTTTTACGAGGGCAACACTACTAAAGTAGGTAACTAAGCCCTTTTTTAAGGATAGGTATAGTTTTTACGAGGGCAACACTATATAATTTTAAAAATAAATAATATATATAACGTGTTTTATAAGCGAGCGCCTATCCTAAGCGAGCGCCTAACGCTAGACTAGCGCACTACCTGCGCGTAACTATTACGCACGCACAACACTATTAATTAAGAATTGTAGTAAGCTAATCTATTCTTTAGACTTGTCGCTATCCTTATTATTATCTATTTCTACCTTATAGGTACAGGAGTTATATCCTTTCTTACTATAACGTCTATAGTGCACTACGCTACGCACCTTACGCGTAGGCCCTTTGCCCGTATTACGCTCCCTACCCTCTCTCTTAGCAATTACGTCCTATACTTCTCCTACTATTAGGGTCTCCTCTATCTAAATATACTTGCGTTTTCTTAAATAACGCTTTATAAGCTTATTAATTACGCTTTATATACGCGCCTATCCCTCCTATAATAATACTATATTATATACAATCTACTACGCGCCTTTACTTAGCTACCTAATCTTTTTATCTAATAAGCTTATAGAGGACCCTTAATAGTTTTAGATCCTCTATTAAATAAGCGTAGACTACACCTTAATCTTACGCGTATTACGTAGTGTCTACGCCTCCTATACGCTCTATATTAGTAATAATAGTACTAGGGTCTATAACCTTACGTTAAGCTTTAATAGAATAGCGTCTAGGTTATATAGGACTAGCCTAGCACCTCTAAAGCCTGCCTTAATATTCTCTGCTATTAAAGACTACTTAAAAGCTAGCTTAAATACTTAGAGGAAGGTTTCTTTACTAACAAAGTGTATGTAGTTACGTACTAAGGCCAAGATCTAGTTACTATACCTACGCTTTAACAGCGCGAAGCAACCTACATTAAGAGGCTGTAGTAGGTATAATAAATGTAGAGGTATATAGCAAAGGATAATTTTCTTCTCCTTATAAAGATCCTAGAATTTAAGTAAGCTATAGCTCTTATACCTATTAATTATAAGTAGCTAGTACGCACCTACAGCGCTTAACTTAGTATACTTATTAAAGTGCTCTAACTAGGTAAGAGTAAGCTAATTGTTCGTCTAGCTATTAGGGCTAACTTTAAGGATCTAATCGCGTAGTAAGTCCTTAAACTAGACGTTAATAAGCATACTACCTATAAAGATAACAAAGGGTAGGAGTAGGTAGCCTACAGCTCCTACGCCTTAGATAATAGTAACCTATTTACAGGTGCTAGGCTAGATAACCTTTTTTCTTCTAGCTACTTCTAAACTAGTAATAACTATCTACGCTAAAATCTTGCCTATTATAAACCTAGTCTTATTAAAGTTATAGATATTATTATCTATAATCCCCTATTTCTATTTTATCTCCTATATTAAGTTAAACTAGCGCTAGATAGCTATAGGATCCTTATAGGTAGCTCGCTAATAGTTATATAGTTAGCTCTAGCGCTTATAGAGCTTAGGAGTCTACTTAATAAAGTTATTAACCTAGTTTTTGCTAATAGGGTTACTACCTCATAATCTAAGAAGTTTATCTACTATTTCTTGTACGTAGGACCTTAGAGGCGTAAGCCCTTATTTAGATAGCTTAAGAACCCTTTAGACTATAGCCTCCTCTTCTAGTTTTATTAGGCGCTTTAAGTTCGCTTTATAATCGCGTTATATACGCTTTCTAGCGCGTCGCCTATTAATAGTTCTTTAGGGTACGTTATATATATTTACAGCCTAATTTACGCTTTAAACGTATTACACTTTAATATTAAAGATTAGGGTTAGGGTTAGGGTTAGGGTTAGGGTTAGGGTTAGGGTTAGGGTTAGGGTTAGGGTTAGGGTTAGGGTTAGGGTTAGGGTTAGGGT